>VOQK01000048.1:0-20943 GCA_015052645.1 Benitochromis conjunctus | reverse complement strand
CACCACTCAGCAATTTCACACTATACAACTCTGTGGTTGTGATAATCTGTGTTTTGAAATGTCCAAAGAATATTTATTCCCCCTCCACCAGCTTTTCTTGCAAATCCCAGCTCCGCTGGTAGCTTCTTCAAAGATGACTTCTGAACATGGATTCCAAGACTAATGTGCATTGCTCTTAATTGGTATCATGGTTTATGCTACACAAATGAGGCTACTAGTTCATTTTGAGGTCATCCTGGTTTATGGACTTCCTTGACTTAGAAGGTGCATGACATCCGCTTTCTTAGAAAACGACCCTATCCTTTATAATAAATACATTAGCTGCCTTTGTGTGTGAGATAAAATAGCGGTTGCAGCAAATTGTGAAAAATGCGAAAAAATATTGACGTGCATGATCTCATCAGAATATAAATGCAGGCATATGCATTTGTTTACGTATATAGTCTATCGTTACCTGGCGATTACACGATATAGAGTAATGCAATATTAATGTAATTAGTAGTGAAAGAAATTGATTTCTGTGGCGAGCAAATAAGTAATGCATTACTTATGAATACTTTTTAATCCTTTTTCTCCCCGTTTTTGTTGAATAAAGACTCCAACATTGTCCAAGAGTGCCCTGCTCCATTTACTGTGACTATGTTTTACTGCTGAGGTTTTGGATTTCCAGTCAAACAGATCAATTGTACAACAGTCTGATCCCCCGTCTAAGCCAGGGACACTCTTTCCGAGTCCAACAAACCACAGCTTACCAGAAAGTATCACTGCAGCTCCTTTTCTTGGCTGCAAATCACCTCACTGTTCAGTCAGTCACATGCTCTACATGTGTGTACACACATACACCCACACACAGACACTAAATATTACATCCAGAGTGTTAATGACTAAAAGAGACTGCCATCACAATGATAATGTGATGCAGGCCAAGCTTCTTGGATCCAGTTCAGCAGATCAACACTAAAAACAAAAAAGAAAACACGCAGTGTCCCCAAATTTCAGGCTACCTCCCAGACTCGTTCCTCATAGCAGGGATTGAATATCTTATTTGCATATTTGGTTTCACCGTATCACTGTTGTTGCTTTAAAGCTTTATGGTAAAAACAGTTCAAGGTTCCTGCCAATGAAAATGGCAAAATTCCAAGTAGGAAGCAATTTTAACGACGGTAGGTTGGCACCAAGGATTTAAATGTTGTCTGGTGCAAAGTAAAATATCTCAACACTTGGACAAATTGATATACTTATAAATCTCCTAACTCACATAACTCAACGTGCCCTGAGTTTTCTCCTTGCACCATCATGTAGCTGATTTTTGTGGTTTTGAGCCATTCCTGATAGATTCCCACGATTCACAGTGTGGTGCACACATGCACCCCTTATACAATGTAATCATTTGATGCTCCCTTATCTGACACGGCGATCAAGTAAGACTTTTAACTTGTTTATGAATTTGGCATTATATGAGCCCAGCTGACAACCCAATCAGCTGAGCTGCAGTTTATGTTAAATGGTAATTAGCAAATGTTGGCATGCGTCATGCATCCTAAATGAAGACGATGGCAGTGTTAAACATTTTACCTCCTTCACATCATCAAAGGGCTGATGAAAAGATGTGGGCTAATGGGCTTGTTTACAGTGCACATAGAGTATGTTTACTTTTCAATGCATGATATAATATGATGTATAAACAGAGAGATGTCAGCACCTAGTAGTCATTCATTTGAAGTCACAATATCTGAAGAAGAAGTGGTGAATTCACTTCACACATCTGGTGGCTATCACTGCCTTTTCAATTTTCTTTTAACGTTGTAGTAATTAATTCTGTATATGTTTCAGGGGACATAGTGTTCCTTCACAAATTTATAGGACCTGACAACATGACACTTCAGACCCTAAGATGAAAGCATGCCCTTTCCCAGAACGCTCAAATTAGTTCGTCAAACTTAATGATTTTTTGTATAGATCAATTCTTTCTCTGGCACACCAAAGGAAAGATAGGAACAGCTCTTAGAGAATCAAGAAGCTAATAATACTTTAAAGCATTTGACAAGACCCAAAGACTGTATTTTGGCTCATAAATCACTCATTTTAACTTCAAGGGCTTCCCCCTTCAAAAAAACATCTGAATTATACAAAGTGTTCCTGTGTAATGCATGAGGGGTTTTAAAAGAGGCAGACAGGCAAAGCTATAGGCATTGGTTGACACTGTAGAAGTGTGTTACAGATATCTGCTGTCATGTGTAGCTATTATATTAAGTGTCTTTTTATATAATTATTTCAAATCTGATTTAGGAGAAGAGAAAAATGTTGCCTGGTCTGTTGAGTCTCAGTTTCTGCTGTGACATGTGGATGGTGGGGTCAGAGGAGACTACTGATGATGGTGTAATAGTGCGGAGGATATTATCTTGGAGTGTTTTGGGTGCCTTAGTACCAGCTGAGTATTGTTTGAATATCATAGTTTACCTGAATATTATTGCTGACCATTCCCATCCCTTTATAACCACAGTATATGATCTTCTGATGGCAGCTTCAAGTAGGATATCTAATGTGGAGCACCTTTGGCTTGTGGTGGAACTAGAGCTTTGCATCATGGCTGTGTGCAGCTATAATGTCAGTATGGACCACCTTTCTTTGCCATGAAGAATTAGATATGGTTGGTTTATATTGAGTATATATTTATAATATATATGGGCTCTCGTCTCATTAGCACATTATTAGATGAGAATTTCCAGTAATTTAATACTGTGTAATTTCAAATGTATTATTTCAGTAAAAATAAATTAAAAAGGTCAGACCCTGAAAAAATATTTGGCTTACTATAAAGCACTGGGAGCTTTAGGCACAGTTTTTGCCGTGGCTAAATAGAACCCTCTTTTTCAGCTGACAAAGGATACAACAAATATAGTTCCTCTATTTTTTGTTACTTTTTTAATGACTCTGTATCAACGAAGCCAGTGTTTAACCATAATTGTACCATATTAATACATTTTCAGATATTTTTTGTAATTTTGTATAATTTTTAGTTTTGCTTTAAGCTTTTAGCATAAAACGTACAGCACAAATAAGCTGATATCAGGTATATTCAGAAACATTCATGAATAATAAACGGATTCTAGTTTTGCTGTGTTTGAATTTAATGTAATCTTCTAAATTTGCTTTTCATTCATGTCAAACTCTTAGGTCTCACCCCCATATTGGACTCGTTTACTCTCTGTCAAAGTGGTCGATTTATATTCAAAGACAACGGGCAAAGTCGCGAGTTATTGAAAAAAAAAAAGCTTGTGTATGTTCCCTTGTGCTTCTGGGTTAATTTACATGTTTACAATGGCATATATGTAGAAGCAGTATTCTAAAAACGTGATTGTAGGAATGATGATTGGGCACATCAGTGATCAGAATTGCAGTTGACTACAGTGTGGCCAGGTAACAAGGACCAAAGATGTTCCAGATGAGAGAGAATGGAGGCTGATGAAGTCGGCGTCTCTAGTTTTTAAAAAAAGTCTCTGTTTTCACTTTCATCCTGCGTCTGCTATTTTCGATTTCGACAGACACTTTTGCCGTCCACTCCCCTAGCTGCTAAAGTGCAGCTTTCACTGCACCTTTTATTGATCCTGCAGAGACACAAACTTTCAGATGTGTGAGGGGGATCAAAGGGCCAGAGCTTGAGCAGCAGTCATAAAGAAATAATAAACCCTGTAGGTGAAAGCTGCTGGTAAGACCCTAAAGTGGAGCAGAAGAGAACATAAATGACATCAGTATCACACTGACAAGTGCAGACGATAATGATGCATGAAAAGTCACTACACACTAGACAACAATCTCTTTATGATACAAACACACCAAATGTTTTATTCTAGCATAACTTTAATATATTGTTGGTTGATTATATTGATTTTTCAGGCAAATAACAAACTTAATTCACATTTTTAGACCCAAATTTGTGCTGTCACTCTGGACTTATCTAAGAAGTAAGAAGTTAATCAAGGGTGACAATCAACCACTAAAACTAATTTTTCTATTCAGGAATAGAACATAACAAATAGATGTGATTTGTCATCTTAATAAATATTAATAATAATAATAATAGTAATAATACGTTTTTTCCTTTTTTTGGTAAAACAGTCCATTTTAAAATTCATGGGTAACATGGATAATTATATATTTGGATTAAAAATATCTTTTTCCAAGTAAAAGACACACACTGGTGGATCAAACATTATGGAAACATTTAAAAAAGGATTTCAGGAATTACCAGTTTAACTGCTAATTCGTGGCCGCTGCAGCATAAACCTAAACCTGTTCAGCACTGTACCTCCTACCTCTACAGGTCACATCCCTCATATACTCCATAGAGAATGAAAAGTGAACTTCACATTGAGCCTTTGAAATTTAATTAAAAAAATAAAAATTAATTTAAAATATCTTAACGACCAACACTGATCTTTACTCAAATTAACAGTACAATGAATCCCATGAATGTAATGATGACATGTAGAATATTACAGAGCCCCGCAAGGGACATTCAAGGTGGAAAGAAAAGATGAAATTAATGAGATCCTGAGTTACTTTTGCGAGATCCTGAAAGTCGTACTTCCATCGGTACCTGTGAAGCTGTCCAGAGTACTGCAGCTGGTTGTTAAGTCAACAAAGACTGAGAGGTCAGAGTACGCCTCTGATGTCCCTTGCGGGGCTCCTTACATTCTATACTTCTTGCATTTCTTGAAAATAAAATGTATGACATATGAAAGGAAACTTTTAAAATGCCCACTAAATCATACATTTAGTCTGACATTAAACAATTAGCGGTGGAATCGGAGACAAGTAGCTTGTAATTATGCACAGGTATAGGTTTGAATTCTGAATGCTATACTTTAAGGATACCGTTGAATTTCTGCTGTCTTCAGATGAAACAAAACTAACTAGCATTGCCTCCTCTACACCAACATTTAGAAGTTGTTTTGCTTTGGGAGGGTTTGTGTGTTGTTGTCCATATAAAGAATTGACAGGTATCTTTTATTAATTAAAACAAAAAAACAGGTAAGCCAAATCTCAAATGTTTTCAAATGCGAAGCTGCTTTGATTTGTTTGGAAAAGCAGTGGAGCACGGCTTCTGTCCATTGGGGCCAAAGTTGGGCTGCTTTTCTCTAAAATCCTGTTGCAATTTGCCCACGATTTCTTACTAATACAGAATTGGGTTAATGATGGTTAGCATCATGCGGTTTCGGCAAAGAAGTGTTACCACAAAAAAGACATGATGTACCTGACATTATGCAGCACAGGGAGCAGTCCCCCCTCAGGCGAGCTAAGCCTCTCTTATTTATCAAGTGATAAAGTAAATTCTAGACTGTCCAAACAGGTTTAAATGGGCTGACAAAGCAAGCCATCAATGAGAGTTCAGTGGAGGCTGCACAACAGAATCACTTTAAGCTCTTCACAGTCACTGAAATCTCGATTTGCCATCATTTTAAAAAATGTATAAACAAATCTGAGGAATAGTAGAAAAGAAAGAAAGAAATGATATTAGAAGAAACATTAATTAATCAATCATTTAAAAAAATACATGGCTTAGCTCTGAATAGCAAACAGAAGAATAACGTGTAGCATATATTGTTGCAAGTTGAGTATGTCCAGCTGCAAGTTGCAGTGAAACATAATGGCTAATATAAGACAATAATGTTAAAAAATATAAGACAATGTGTGGCTTATTTGATGCTTTTTAAACAAAGAATGATAAAGAGAAACGCTTTCATTTTCTAATTTCAGTAATTATTGTCCTCCATCCCATAAGCCGTAATGCAACCAAGCACTGAACATTTAATGGTTGGCGAGGAGGAAAACGGATGCGAGACTCAGTCACTGGTGTATGCAGAGGCAGCGCACAGGGTCGATGCACAACACAGTCCCAGAGGAAATGCACAGCCACAGATCTTAGCAGCTCATAGTCAGCCCTTATTAAAAACCAGGGCCAGGCAAGTCTCGGCTGTATATCATAAGCCTTTATCTTTTAATGCGCTGGCAGAGCATTATACCACATTTAGCCAGTCCAGCCAAAATGCAGTCACTTGGTGTCTAATTTTAACAAGTTATTTTATTTTTCGAGGAAAACCTTATCGCTCTGAACGCAGGACTGCTGAATTCTCACATTAGAAGGCTGTGTCATTCATTTCAGAAACGCAGCTCATGATGAGAATTGTATATGGGTGAATTAGACTAAACATTCATATTCCAAACGCCACCTGTGTTTTGAAATAATCTTCTTTTCAGTCGCCTTTTCTAAGCAGCTGGCTGTAATAAACAATGACACGTCCAATTAAAAATGCACAACAATAAACGGTTTAAAATTAAGAACATTTCACACTTTGCAAATAAGATGCTGTGAATTGCAGGTATGTTAATGGCTCGCTATACGCACTTTTAACTCATCAGCATTTGAGCTGAAATGAGGTACATCATCAGTTCAAGGACCTAATGTCTTTTTGCTGATGAGGGAAATGAACATCACTCGCAAATGCAACCTGTGGCTGCCACAAACGCTTTATGCTCTTGTTTAAACGTTATCCTTGAAATATGAGTGCGCTCTGTGCTATTTTTATTCTAGATTCAGCTCTTTCGTAGTTTTCTTATTAACCCATCAGGCATGACAGAGTAGAACTAACTGGCACTAACTTTAGTCGATTAACATGTGAGTTGTGTTAAGTGTCTGTGCTTTCAACTGACTACACTACTCAGAAACCACTGCCTCGCCTGCGCCATTGACATCTTTAAACTGCCATCAAAGTGCTCGCTTCATTATAACCACCAGCCTCTCCCTGTGGCTAATATTACAAAGGGACTATTTGGAGAGCTGCCACATATGACAAACGTCCCATAAGCCTTTAGTGATTGCAATGAATCCGGTGTGAAAGTTATTTGAATGTCATTGATATGGAGATTATGTTTATACACATCAATTATGAATTGGGGATATCTGGGCTGAACTCCCCCCAAAGTCCAAACTTCCAATTTTTAAGCTGATATTTGAAGTGGATCTTGAAAAAAAGAAATTCCATTAGTGTATTATGTGGAAAAGCCTCCAGGAATGTCTACTCTGTATGCGGCTGTGTAGCGCAGTGTACTGTGCTACACAGTACTGTGCATATTTTTATGCGTATTATACACATTTATGGAAACATGTGCAATAAATGCAAAACCAGAATTCGTATAGTTCTGATGAATTTCCTGTAAAGTCCATATTTGGGTAAACCACTTTTCAACAAAATCTGAACTCTTTTAGGCAAGTTTTTCTGTCATTTCTTTAAGTACTCTTCAGAAAGCATTCCAGGCTTCTTCAAGGACATTCAAGGCCCTTCTTATGATGTTGGTCACCTTTTGTTTCTTTCTCAGTCAAGATGACGCCACGTTACTTCAATAATATTCAGGTCTGGGAGGAGGCCAGGATTTTGGTCCATATTAACGTGACATGTATACAGTGTGTGCAGATGTGTCAGCTGCACATCTGTGATGCAAATATCCATCACATGCCACTAGTGCTCTATTGGATTGAGATCTGGTGACTCTGGAATCCATTTGATTACATGAAACTAATTTATTATGTGCAACAAACCCATTTTTCGCTGATAAAATCCACTCAAAGTATCTAGCATGAGTTAATATCTTTTGATACTCAGCACTTCAGGGAATATCGGTGGTATTGACTTAGTACTCAGTCTTCTTCCATAATTTCTTATTTTTTGACATAAGCAGAACTCTAGGAAACTGTGACTTCTGATCTCCAGTATTAAAGCCCTGTGCTCCGTACATTTGCTATCCCCCCTACCTCCCTTGAAAAATATTTTAATGGAAAACACAATCCAGGCAACTGTGCTTCCCCAAATATGCAGTTAGCAGTAGAATACAAATGTAGCGAGATGCTCTCAGATATCACAAATCTCTGCCTAGGCAGCTTCTCTGGGCAGTACTTACTTTTAAAAGAACTGTATTGTATTTTCTATATGTTGCTTTTGTTTTCTTTTTTTTCTTTAAATATAATTTAAGATGTTTGTAGTGGAGTAAATATCAGATAAGGGTAGCATGACAAATATTTACTTTAATTACACAAACATTATGTAGGAGTAGGTAATGGATAATAAGTATTGATTTATGAATAACTGAACATGAATAACTTGAGTGTATTATATGACATTATACTACAGTGTATTTCTGACTAAGCAGCTCATTCTCTTTCACATGACAATATTTTTTTAGGGTTATAATGCATTTTTGAAATAACTTGTCAGTAAAGATTTGAAATATAAAAGTGAGCTCAGGGGTCAAATGTGACAAACTATAATTCTAGGCAGTGAAATTTAAAGCATTGTTTTAAAGATGAAAGAAATTAAAAGGTTCAAAGTAACATGATAGTGAGAATTACCATACATCCCATTCCCTTTATGCCTATACGTTGTCAATACAAACAATATTATTAAGAATCATAGTTTTAAACAGCTCCTTTTAGCTATTATCACTCTGGACTTCAGATCAAGCTATTGACCTTGAAGGAGAGGTCAGAGGTCAAATGTGACAGGATATTTTACATTTTTATGTTGACAGAATACCCGCACTTCTAAGAATCATAAGTTATAAGGCTTTCCGTCAATTTTCGACTAATAAATCATTACGTTCACCTTGATGACCTTGGTAGATGTGAGCCAAATCTTTATGAATTTTTAACACGACCCTTCTCTAAACCACTAAAAATGTTTATAAGAATGCGTTTGAAACATTTCGGGCTATTGTC
The DNA here is from genome assembly GCA_015052645.1 of Benitochromis conjunctus. Lineage (NCBI taxonomy): Eukaryota > Metazoa > Chordata > Actinopteri > Cichliformes > Cichlidae > Benitochromis > Benitochromis conjunctus. Next base: position 12,170 of record VOQK01000048.1, on the reverse strand, counting down.
TTCACAGGCAGAACAACACACGGGCATGCACACATGCAAACACTACCAAAAACGTAACCTTTTTGACAGCGATAACAATTAGCAAGACACAGTAATAAGAGGGTGTCCTTGTAGTGTAGTTTTAGTATCACACAAATTCAGCATTAGTGAACACATATAAGCGCATAACGATTTAAGCTATCAACATTTACCAAGATGCTTGCTCAAGGTCATCTTAATATTTTAGGTGTTTTTACACAAGTTTGTGTTAAGTATATTTTAAGGTATAATGTCTAGTGTACAATTAGCATCAGGCACATTTTATAAACATTTTGACATGTATGACAAATATGAGCGTAAGCCGCATATTATGAATAAGACCTTAAAAGCAAATTTATTACTGTCTTGGATACAGTAATAAGCCCTGTCAAGTGCAGATCTCTCTCTCTCTCTCTCTCTCTCTCTCTCTCTAAGTCTCTTTACCTGGGAGGACTTGCTAATGGAGAATAATCCCTTTAGAACTCCCCAAATCCTCTGTAAATCAAAATACAGGGGGATTTAGTGGGACATGTATTTACTTCAATGACAAATGTCTTCAGAGCACAGTAGTGAAATGACAGGCATCATAATCTGCTCCAGTTTGGGCTTTTTAGAGCTAAAGTCCATCTCTGAGTGCACTTTGTGTTTTTGTATACCCGTGTTTTCTTCTAGTTAGCTATAAAAAAAATAAATAACATTAATAGAAAATCCAGATTTAATACAATTCCACATGACTGATGCTTTTAGCATCTTCCCAAACAGCCAGAGAACCTAAACACACCTTGCAATCTCTCCACTCTGCTGTTCCCTCCATAGGCAGAGGTGCGTGACAGGGGCATTATAGGTGCATTACTCTCCACTGATTCAAGATAGTACATGCTAGTCCGTGCGCTTGGTCTGAGCACAGACTGAAGAAAACTGGGGCCGTGTGTGTGTATTTTTTTAACAGTATTTTGTGTTTCTTTTTTTTTCTCCTGAGATGCAGAAATCCATCACTGAGAATCTGAGTCGAATCATTAAATGTATTACTTTACGTGGTTTAGTGAAAAAAATGTACGCAGCAGCAGCCATTAGAAAAAAAAAAACGTACCTAGGAAACTACTTGATGTATTATAAAGAGGCAACGTGGAAAATGAACAACACACTGTAAAATGCATGCCATTACATTTAATTTTAAAACGCACTGGAACAAAGAGCATTAAAGCAAGAACCAATGACTTTTTTTCTTTTTCATTCTCGCACTCTGCTCCCCTTTCCTCTGCTCTTTGTGTTGAAGAATGGAAACAGAGAGTGTGTAATAGCGTTCTCCACTATCAAAGACAATCATTCATGGAGCATGAGGGTCCATTAACCGGAGGTTTGCAGTGCATTTCAGGCCCTCATTTTGTCTTATTGTTTTGCTACCCATGTTTGCTGAAGTCACACTAATGCAATGTAATGCAAGGTTTTCAACTTACTTCCACTTTTCTTTTTTCTTTTACTTAAATATGACAATGTTTTCGAGAAACTTTAGTCTGTCTCAGACATTTTGGTCTCTTATGAAAAAACAGGACACTGATTCATGATGGATTTTACCAGGTATCCCCCCTATTGTAGAATCTTACACTACAAATCTTCTCTTTCAGTGGTATCAGTGAAAAGAGCTCTTTACAATGTATGTTTAGCTTTATTAGGGTAGCTTACAAGTAGATATCTGTCATTTAGGCTGTATTTGGTGTGAATATGATGGTGATTTAAATCTGAAATGGGTCTTTTTAATCATGTGACTTGAAGGAATGACCTAACATTTATTCTGTCATTTCTCTAATTTACACTGAAAGCTGTTTCACACCAATTCCCAAGTGCTGCAAGAGCTTTTAGTCAAAGTAGATATGTCTGCCTTAACATGTCTTAAAATAATCATATTGTATCAATTTAAGTGAAATAGTATACAAATGCAAGCGAAAGATGACTCTACGATGACTTTACTCACAGGTCAACTAATGCCAAAATAATGTTGTTGTTTTTTTAAATAACCATACAGCCCATGGGAGTTTTTAAAGTGAACTGTCCCTTTAAGGGTGTAAGAAATATTGGAGTTAGTTACAAAATTAAATATTAAATCCAGGTTTGTGATATGTGTGCTCTCACTTCCTGCATGAAAGTCACACGCACTTTCCCTACACTGGCACTGCATATTGGCTGTAATGAAATGTACATTCGTGTACTATGAATATACTGTAATTCCAGTTTCCATTATCCTCAGTGCACCTCTTTTTCAGTCCAATTTCTCTTGTTTCTTTTGTGATTAAGTTTATTAGTAAGCCTTTGAAGATGTCGCAATTATGGCCAAGAAAATATCCATCCATTAATCCGTGTTCATCCATCTGTCCATCCATCCTGCTTATCCAATTTAGGGCCCTGCTGGGCTAGACCCACTCCCAGCTGACATAAGGCACACTCTGCACGGGTGGCCAGTCTGTCGCACGGCTAATATAGGACGACAGACAACCATTCACCTATGGTCAATTTAGAATCACCATTTAATGTAACAAGCTCTTCTTAGGACTGTGCTGGAAGGTTGGAGTGCCTGAAGAAAAGCCACACACACACACACACACACACACACGACATGGAAACACTTCTTGCTGTGAGGCAACAGTGCTAACCACAGTCCCACTGTGCCCCTACCTAAAAACAAAACACAAATATCAATCCTTCCATCAGTGGAGTACAACAATATTACAATAATGTTATAATAATGAATAGCTTGAGTGCACGGGAGAAACTCGCTTTGTTTTTCATGTCTGCACTACAAAGGTCTGCAGGAAAACGGTTATTGTCAAATATAACCAGATTATTTGAGCACTATAAAAACGCAATTATCTTTTACCATGCAATCTGGATAATTATCTCTATTACGCCGCTTTCATTATTTGCCTTTGCTTACATTGTTTCTTTCTTTAGAGTGGCAGAGTTGATAGAAGTGCTAATGTAACATTTAGGGATTCTACAGACACGAGTCTGGCAGGCGTCCTACTTTGATTTGTATGGAAGCCGTGATGCATGTGCAATGCCACTGGCTGAGTTTAAAAAGAAGTGGTTCTAGTTGATGAGACTGAGGAATTGATAGGACTTAGCCCACTTAGATGATGTGTCCAGAAAGCATAAGGAACACTTAGGAACAGCACTAGGAAAATCACAATTTGGAGAAAGAACTCTGATTGCCTCAGTAAGTTGTAATTTCAGAAGTGACCCGTGTTTAAGCATGAGGTCTCTGCTTTGCTAGTGTGTGGCTGTTGTGTGGTTTCTCAGGTAACATAAAACTCAACTGGAACTTTACACTGGAACTTTTTCTATTTAATTGATGCATCTGGTAAAAAGGCTCAGCTTGTTCTCTGCAAGTTGACAAGTAAAACTTCACAATTACATAGTTTGTGTAACACTTTGATAAGTTTTTTTTGTGGGTGTGTGTGTGCCACCTGTTTGAGAGGTTGAAAGAGAGGAGCGGGGTTGGTATTTGCAAACTGAGCCGCACACATCGTGATGTCCCACTGTGCAGGTAAGAGGGCCAGTTGTATTCAGAGGCAAAAATGTTACGCATAATGTGATTATGGTCTCAGTAGAGACAGAATTGGAAACACATTTCAAGCCATTATTAGGAGCGCGACTCAAAACGCTAAGCCAGAATTGTTTGTTCACGGCATAACATGTTTATTGTTTTGGGGTTTTTTTTGCTTCTCAATATTTCCGTGCTGCTGAAGAGCTCTTCTGAGAGCAGCAGGTGCTTCTTGATCCCAGCAGTGCTACTCTGTTCCTCCCTGTGCTGCTTGTCAGAATGACATCTACCTCTGCGCCCAGGTCTCGCTGCTGCGGTCTGTTTACCTGACAGAGAATTAATAAAGGTTCTCTACTGTACCTTACTCCTGCTCTGAAAGCCTGTGGTTTAGCCCACTGTGCTCAATTATCCCTTATGCTTTTCACTCAATATACATACTGAAGAGTTGAGCGACAAAAATGGCTCAAAGAGTCTAATTTGTAGACTTACAATTCAGACAAATGAATTAGTAATATAAAGTGTACAGTGGAACACTGATTGAAACTTGTAGTTGCCAGAGGGGGAAAAAAGATTATTCTAGTAAGCAACTTGAATGTTCAGTAAATCGCTGCCCTGAGGAGGAATTGTCCAATCATAGTTTAACCAATCTAAGCCGAGCAGACTTGTCAAGCTTTGTAATTCTGCTCAATCAAGAGTGACGTAAGAGTGATACTTCAAGCGTAGTGTCTGTTTTTAGCAAAGCCAAAATCAGAAACACAACAGCAAAAGTGTGAGGGATGGATTAAACTGTGCTCTAATCTGACTTTTTTTTTGCATGTCCGACAAAGTGAACATGTAATGAACTTGCAATTTGTTGCCTTTGAAATGGTTGCTTTAAAGACGGAGACCAGGCCTGTGACCACCTGATGTCGGTTGCCAGCTTCAAAGTGCGATGGCCCTCTGCCTTGATGAGGGCATGCTGTTTGCTTTCCTGGTTGTCTTTCTATGTTGTCGTGCAGGTTGCTGGTAGGCAGTGTTCACTGGTGCAGCTAGGAGCACCCACCCAGTCTCCTCGGAGCGTTTTAGTCTCTCGCTCTCTCCATTCACCCACAACCAGGTTGTGATCCCTAGCCTGGGGACTCTTACCAGATTCTTACCAAGACAGTGGTGCTACAGTGTCCAGCTACACTGCTCAAGCACCCCATGCAGAGAGTCATCTTGTTTCATGGGGAGGGGGCGGGGCTTGTAGTGCGACTGAGCCATTATTTCATACAGTATAGCTGCCATTAAAGACAAAGCAAACTAATTACATTAGTTTGTAGAATTAGAATGTGTAATGAAATGGCCCATGCATGACTAGCACATCCACACTTTACCATTACCAGTTGGACATTCAGCTTTTTCAGCGAGGATCTTAATTGGTAAGCCAGCTGATAAAGTCTGCCAGCTCCTGTTGTGACTTTCAGCTGGTAGCTGCTGCTAGAAAAGCAGAAAAGAAAAGCATTCTTTTGTGTACTTCTTGAATCCAACCCCATTGATCCAAATAAAGCAGTAAGTCTCCCATCATATCCCAACATTGCAATGAAAGCGTTAGCCAGGTGTCATGCTTAAACAGATGGTCTAGGTTATAGGGCGAAAAAAGTTTTTTGGCATTCCTGTCAAGCTTCCATCTGAGGACATCAAACCTTCATCCATGCCGACAGTGGCTGCTTTGGAAAACGAATAAAACATGACAGTACAAATTCCTTATGCTTAGATGCATCAATGGCCAGTTGCCTGAGCATGTACGGGTCAACATCTAGACTTCTCATGAACTTCTTATAAGTGCAACTAAAGACAGCGGAGCAGTACTTCTCCTTCAGAGACTTGGCGATAGACCAGTTCTTAAGTTGCTTAACTGCAGTGACGTCCCTCCACTGATGGCTAGCATTATTTCGTTACTTTTGATTTGATTAAAGGAAGCATGCAACATTTATCTGTGGGTTTTGTTCTGCTGACTGCTGTCAACCACATCCATTTCCTCTCAAGAAGGCCAATCAATATTTAATTGCCTCTTTTCTTTTGTGTTAGATGTCTAAAGTTCATCTCACCTCAAGCATGTGGCAAGGACTTTTGTCTGGTCATCAGCTCCTCTCTCTTCAAAGTGAAGACCTAAAATATTCAGCAAGAGCAGTCAGGTATTCAGATACAAAACCTGTTCGGCCAGAAATCCTGCTTCGAGTGGATGCTGGATGTACTTAGCAAGCAAAACTTTTTCTAACACCTGAAGTTAGATGTAAACAAGTAAAAAATGTATACTCCTTATAGCTTTCACTCCTCCCTGAATGCTGCATTCTGCACAGTTAGGTGCTTTTTTTCCCAAGGTGTGTGTGTGTGTCTGTGCGTGTCTTGTTTACACCAGTTGACCGAAGCAATGACATCTAACTAGAACAAGCAATCCAAGCTACAGCCTTGTGATTAATAAAGCACCTATTGTAGTTGAAGGGAATTGGGGGATAGGGTGAGGCTGGGAGGAGACAGCTTTCACTTAAGTGTTCACGTATTTTTGGAAAATGTATTGGCTTACAATCCGATCAGAGAAAGGAAAGTATGGTAAAATCTCTGCAGATTTTAGTGAGTCTGAGACAGAGTCATTTTCTCCCTCAACAAGCAGCATTATATTGTTTTGTCTTCCATATCCACTATAAACTTGGCCTCTCCTCTGTACACACCAACACCGTTTCAGGATTTGCAGATAAACAGTTGCCTGAAAATTACATTAAAGATCACTCGCTGTACATAAAAGGAATCAAGTGTAGATATGACCTAAATGCTAGGTGTTGCCTCTGGTATTTCTTAAATCTTATAAACGAAAAAGCCTCTTTTTTTCATGAGCTGATAAGCGGCATCTGCATCATGTGGCAGTGAAAAAAAAAAAATCACTTTTTTCTCCTGGGAGACTGTCGTCTTGTCTGAGCTGTGGTAAAGCTCCATTGGAAATCCCTGCTATGCTGATGAGGGTTTAAAAAGGAATAGCTCATATAATGGGGTGATCCCGGGTGACTTATCCAGATCCCTCACTCATCTTCTTTTATTGCTGTTCACTTTGTCCCCTGTGGCTGATCCACACATGGTGGTGGGTGAGCAATGCTGGAGAAATCCTCAGGGTATTGCCTGTTAATTTTATCTGCTCAGGTTTTGTCTCAAAGGAACACACAATAAGCTATCAAGAATGCATTTTTAATGATTTAGAGTACAACTTTTGCAACAGCCAAAACAGTGATGACTCAAGAATTTTGCTAATGGAGATTTTAAAACCAATCAAAGGTACTATTATTTAATTTATCCATTCGTGGCTCAATCAGTAAGCTTGTAGAGACAATTTGAAGGCATACATGAAATCACAGTACAATACGGTGCTGCAAAATCATTTGAGAATACAAATCGAAAGATATCTTCTGGCTCCTGCTTGTCATTTCAACATTTAGCAACATGTTCTCAGACTATTGCATCTTATCAGTTACTACGCTACACTACACAGTTATTTTTCAGTGTTAAAGTGTGGAAGATGAGCTCAGTAATCTCACAGCCTGAGAAAAAAAACACTCCACAGTCTCCTGGTATGGCAGCAGATACTATTGCTTTCCAGATGGTAGCTGAGCGAACACATTGTGGCTGGAGTGAGTTTTGTCTTTGAGTGTACTTTGGACTTCTCACCACGCTGACTTCATTGATTTCTATTATAAAGAGTGCCAGCGACGTTCTGGATACTTTTCATCACCTGTTGCACTCCAGCAGTTACGATCTAACACAAATCCAGTCTTCTATAGTTTTATTAAACTGTTGTTTGTAGGCTTATGTACTGGGTGGGCTATGACATCATCTCTCTCATATTGATATAAATTGGTCAACCTAAACTGAGTCTTAGACTCCTTTTTTTTTCATTTCCTTAGGTTTGTTGATATTAAGCAGCAGGTTGTTCTCTGTGCACTACGGTGCAAGATGACTGATCATTGTTTGTAAAATTCCAATTTCAATACACAAAATAAAGTGTAAGCCACGTCATTAAAATCCAATTTCTCCGGACAACTTTTCTATTGTACAGGTAACACGCTGAGACACTGTCTCGATTTCTGCTGCCAAACTGCGCTGAGGCTTTGCAGATGATTGTTTGTGTCCTCTTGACTTATTTCTGGGATCAGTATAATATTTTTCAAGTCAGATCTCCACAGATAAAATATTAATTTCACTGATTGCAAAGAATTCTAGATGACAGACACAAAGATGCGGTTAATGTTCTGAGCCTCATTGTTGTGTTTGTGTAATTAGACTTTTGCAGGCCTTTATCGGCATAAGATGGCTTTTCTTTGCATCTCATTATGTGCGGTAGTTTCATGAATTAATCATTTTTTGCAAAATATCTGTTGGATCCAATTACATCGTTCCTTGCATGACCAACATTCAATTTGTCACCATGGCATATCTCTTACTAAACTTTTAAATTAGGCACATGATCTTTAATGACGATTCAGCAGCTAAATACAGGATAATTGCAATACGTCCATGATATTAATCAGAACTGTCAGGTCATGTTTTACACAGAACCTTTTAAAACTTCAAATCAAAGACAGAAAGGACACGATGAGGGACGCTAGACGTTACGCAGAAGAATGCTTCACGAACAGTTTTCTGACTCCTAAAACGGTCTAGTCAACTCCTGACAACGCTAACGTGGCTGTTAGCCATGTTTGAGTTGTATTTTCCATTTCTGGAAATGTTGTTTTGCGTTACAATACAAAACTGAATTTTATATAACAGCTAAATTTACAAGTTGCACTATTTTGTAATGTTACGTTCCAGTTTCAACCACCAATACATCACTGAATTTTGGTTTAGGCTGAAAATGTTGACCTCAGCAATTTTGCCTTGCATTTCAACAGGAGCAGAGTAAACAGCAATACTTGACTTATATTGATTATTTAAAGTAAGCTGCAGCCATTTGCTTTTGTAATGCTTCTAATACACACATGATAAAATGTTGTTGTTTTTTCTATATGTTTAATGCTGTTTCATATGTTCAGTGAGCTTCATGCAGGCCTGGATGGATGGATGGAGTCAGCACTGTGTTCTTAATAATAGCTCTTATGAGTTAAGGTTTTATCTGCGGGTACGAATGAGATAACATAATGAAAGCCTCTAATTAAAATTCTGTGGAGAGGACATTTAGACCTCATCCTTAGCAAACAGCAAAAATGAGCTGAAGTGAACTTAAACAATAAACAAAATGACGTTTTTCAACAAAATGAGTGAAAAAGTTGAAATTCCTGTTTGAGGGGACTGCATCAGACCAATAGACAGTGTTACTTAACGACCTCTCTGCAACCTTGAATATATTCGCTGGGGCTTGTGCAAGAAATGATGTTATCGTCAGCCCTGAATAAAATCCAAACATTATGTCCCTTTGAGGGAAAAATGTAAATGTAACCCCAAACTAGTCCATTTAATTAATTCATCTTAACTATGGCCTGTAAAAAAAAATACATATATCAAATGACTTTGCTCAGTTTCTGCTCCAGTGAGTGTGCATTTGTAAGCCTGAGTTTCTGTGTGTATGTCAGGGCATGCAAATGCTGGCATGCGTATCTCAGTGCTTGTTATGTTACCTCGTTAAAAAAAAGAAAAGAAAAGGCCTTTAGTTATGAGAGGATCTTTTCTCACCGGGAAGATGACCATCCACGTCTCGATGAGAGATGTTTGTGTGTAAATAAATCAGTAAAGGTCAAAACCTCCTCCAGTCTGGAACCACAATTAGAGCCAGTCCTGAACTCATGGGTCTCTTGAGTGCGGGGGCACTGTGTCTCTGACCCCCACCCCCCTGTTTCCCACCAGTGTAATGTCAGAAACCCAAGCAGAGAGAATCTGAGTGGGAGTTCGATTCAATGGGAAGCTCTCATGCTGTTTACCATTTTCCATGCTGCACTGTGGTTGACTGGGTGTGATGCTGACATATGCAGCGAGATCCTCTTCTGCTGTTAGAGCTTTGCTGACAAAACCTGTGCATGAGTCACGGATTGCCTAATAGTTACTTTTTGGAGTTGAGCTCGTGCGCCGCTGTTATTAGATGTGAAATCTTTTCAATATTTAAAAGCCTCTACAGCAGACCAGGATCTGGCTGACAAATATGTTAGTGATGAATAATTTAAAGGGAACAATTTACAAAGACTAGCCACAGCAGAGGTTATGAGCCTTTCTTTTTGTTTTCCGTGGCATCCTGTTGAAATGAGAACAGGAATGAGACAGAGAGTTTTTGCATGGACGGTCTGTGTGCACATGCTTTAAAATCTATGCTTATATATGCATGTGTGCAAGATGAATGTCCTGCATCTCACTGTGTGGCATAAAAGGCCTGAAGGCGTGTGTTAGTTTGCTGTGAAGGCAATTTCATAATGTCCTTGTATTACACAACAGTTTTTGTCTTTTTTTTTTTTCCCTCAATACATATATTCATGAAAGCTGAAAGCAGGATGGGGCTTTGTTATCAAGCTACCCGATGTTTTATTTTCAGTTTTTTGTATTTTTTATGAAGTGGAATGATAAGGCTGCTTCAAATTGTTGTTTATGGTACAGTGATGATGCAGCAAAACATTTTCAAGGTGAAATGCATATTACAAAATGGTGTTTATCACAGCAAGGGGAAGACGCTTCCCCAGATAGACACTGCAAACTTATAAAATCTATATTTGTCCTATTACAAGCCAAGATATCTTTCTTGTAAAAAGTATACTATAAAATGACTCTCAGTGATGGAAGGAGTCATAGGCCAGTCAATTTATAAGGAAGCGATGGAGACGAGTGAGAGAAAGAGGGAGACGGGGTGAGAAAAGAGACTGATTGCCTTCTCTCTTTTTATATCATTGATTTATTCACACATGGAAATGGGGGCAAAACAGCATTTTGTCACAGTGATTAAAACTCAATAGAAAGATTGAGCCGCTTCTTCTTTGTCTTTGCAGATTCATTTTGCTTCACATTTAAAGGGTAATTGATCATTGATAATCAATATTCAGCACCAAAGACCAAAGACACCAAAGACCAATCAACCAATGGGAGACGGAGAGTTTTCCAAAGCCCACTAGACTACAGACCCCAATTATGGGCTCATGAGAAGGCGGGATAGCTTGTGATGTATTGGATGTTGAAGATGGTAATAATGATTGCATAATGAATATTTAGTCATGCTTGTGCTCACATTCATAAAAGACTATATTGAATGCAGACCATGTAGCAAAGAAAGGTACTGTTCAAACAAAACCATGAGAAAAAAAGAGGAAAAACATGGAATAAGTAAACCAAAGAGGCTATTATATAAATTAATTAAGCAGCATTTCATGTCTTGAATAGCCCGGGCATACATTTCACCATCTGTTAGGTGAGGTGAGCCATGCTGCAATGGAAATGCATGCTAATACAAAATGCAAACTTCTGACACTGGTCACACTCCAGGCATTTGCAATTAAAAAGTTGTTTATCACAGCTCCCAGTTATTGTACTGAAAAGCATAGCAATGAACTGCAGTGCTTTAATCAGACGTAGACAGTGCTAAGAATTAAACCATGTGGGTGAAAGATGATGGCCACTGCTGGTTTTTAGTATTAGCTTTATGACACTCGCTGAGCTTCGCCAAATAATTACAAGGTTTATTAATTATTATGAAATTGCTCATTCCGACTCAGCTATATGAGAAAGATTTTGCCGAAGATGTTGTTCTCTTGCTTATCGAAACATTTATATTGTGCGCTGGCAATCAGGTGATAAATATGAATTGAAGATAGTCCGTGCTAAGATATTAGGGTTGGCTTGAATCTGCATACATTAGGGTTCTATGGTTTTCCAAGAAGGTTCAGCAGTGTGAACTTTATCAGAAGATGAGGGTCACAGACGTCAGCAACAATACTTAGACATTATGTGGCAATCTAAACGATGCTCAGCTGGTACTCAGCGGCACAAAACGTGCCAGGAAAATATTCCCCACACCTTTGCATCACCACCACAAGCCTGAACTGTTACACGGCAGGATGGCTCCGAGCTTTCAATGTAATGCAAAATTGTGACCCTATCATACGGATGTCACTGCAGAAATCAAGACTTATCAGAGCAGACAACATTTTCAAATCTTCTGCTGTCCAGTTTTGGTAAGCTTGCACAAACTGTAGTCCTTGTTTCTTTTTTTTGTTGTTGAGAGGAGTTGCAAATGGCATGTTTTTCTGCTACCGTAGCCCATCTGGATCAAGTTATGCCTATTGTACATGCACATATGCTTTTCTGCACACCTTGTGTGTAATAGTTTTATTCACATAACTGCCGCTCATTGGATATGTTCTTTTTTTCTGGCCATTCTCTGTAAGCCCCAGAGATGGTTATGCAGAAAAATCCCAGTAGATCAATATATTCTGAAATACTCAGCCCAGCCTGCCTGCCTCCAAAAAGTCACAGTCACTTAAACCACCTTTCTTCCCCATTCTGATGCTCAGTTTGAACTTCAGCAGGTCCACGCTCAAAGTGAAGTTCAAACTGAGCATCAGAATGGGGAAGAAAGGTGGTTTAAGTGACTGTGACTTTTTGGAGTCAGGCAGGCTGGGCTGAGTATTTCAGAATA
>VOQK01000044.1:0-10471 GCA_015052645.1 Benitochromis conjunctus | reverse complement strand
ATGCAATGCAACAGAAAAATCAATGTTATCATGTATATATTTCTTCAAAAATATGTATTATTTATTCATTTTACAAGAAAGTACAGAAAGATTTTAAATGTCATATTTAAATCTTGACTTATTCAATTTATTTGTAACAGTAAATACTCACATAAGAAAATATTAACAACTAGACTTTGTTTTGTTGCTTGTATAGAATTGATGAATTGTGTAAGGGCTTTTGGGCTAAGAAAACTTGTCAACAAACACAACAATATATTAGCTAAAGCCGTCTGCTACCAAGCACAAATACAGGGTAAATATAAAAATGTGCATCTGCTTATTACAGAATGAAAGAAGGCAAAATTATGATCAAAAAGAAACGGGATGAATTTAAAAAAGCAACAGGAAAAAGAAAAACAACTCATTTTGTGCACACGCCTTTGATGCACCCCTCACAATGTGTAGGCTCATGGGGACTGTCAACGTCAAAGCTTCTGAAATACCGCTTCCGTCCACCAGGGTTTTTATGGTAGCACTTTTGTTTTATTTTCTCCACCAGATTCTCCATGAGGATGTGTACATTGCCAGATTCCACGCTGGGATTCTCCATTGGAGCTTCGGAGCATATCTTGCAGTTCTGGCGTAAGGGCCTCACCTTGACAGTGCCCTGCCCGTTTCTCAGGCACATGTGGAAGACCACCTTCACCTTGTTGGAAGGCCATTCTCTTCTGCACATGGAACATTTGAACCTTGGAAATGAAAAAGAGCATGTGTTACTTAATTAGAGCAGAGAGTCTAGAGTGATTATATGATTATTTTTTTTATAAGAATTCAAACTTGCATCGAATTGTTTATTTAACAAGATGGTACCCAGGCAAGGAAGTGAAAGGAAACAAATGATGTCAGCTCCATCTTGCATCATCTGTTTGAGTGTTGCAAGTCTAAAACATATGCTACCATCATTTAAACTCTGGAATATTCTAGATTTTATTTGCTCTGAACATTTAGTGAACTAAGCCTGGTTAGAAACTACATTTATTCCCTTTTTTGTTTTTTTGCTTGCTAGCCCTCATCTTAAATGTTGTAATCTTCATACACAATAATTGGCTTGATGCAACTATAATATATATATTAACTGATAAAACATACCATACTGAATATACAAACCATTATCCAAACTGACCTTGCACCTGTGTTCCTGATGTACTGCTTCCAGCCAATCTTTGGTTTGTCAGGCTCAATATTTTCATCATACTCTAAATGCCAAGAGTCTCTTTGTTTAAGACTCTGTGCTTTAATCCCAAAGATACGTATCCATTCAGGTGGCAGCATCTTTTCAGTTAAAGTGGTGGCTGGTAGCTGAAGAAGAAAGAAAACTAACAGCTGATGTGTGCAGTAAACAAACAGCTAGTGAGAATGACTCATCCTCCTCAAGCTGCGAACTTTGTCTGTGGCTCTGCCAGAGGGGCTTGTGCGGAAGACAAAACTTACAACTGTAAAACTTAAGTTTCAGTTACAGTTGTGTACAATCGATACTAGGTGGTGGACCTGAAGACTGAGAGAAATGAAACTGAAAACGTCTCTTGTTAAGCAACACTGACACCTTCTGGTTGCTCTCCATGCTCCGGTAGACCCAGAAGGTTTTTCTGTATTGCTATACTTGTTTGCACACAGTGGTTGTTGCAAAAATGTGCAACTATTTTTTACCCTGTATGAAAAAAAAAAAAATAGTGAACACGTGATTCTTATCATCATGCTTATGGCTCAACTCAACCCTATACCTGCTATCTACTGACTGTGTTTTTCTTTTTGTGTTTCTTTTCCACACAAAATCACTACAACAGGTAGGTCTGCATATATGTGTGTCTGTGCCCATGTTCAAGCAGGAAATCTTTTACTTGTTAAGCAAATGTGTGAACCTCTACACTATGGAGTCATTAATAAAAATAATGTATAATAATAATATATAACATTCATTTATTTATTTATTTGCTTTTTCTGGTAAGATAAGAGCAAAAAAGATGGTAATTTTGCATGTGTATGAATTTATTTATTTTGCCAGTTGCATATTGGATATTATTGTAGGGTCTACCTTACATTAAAGAGCGCCTTGAGGCGACCGTTGTTGTGATTTGGCGTGGTATAAATAAAATTGAATTAAATTGCATACTAGAAAACATTTCAGTTTAATTTCACTTACAGTCTTGTGATTTGTCTTCTAATATTCTGATGTTCATTGTGTAAACTGTAAGCGAAACTTAAGGAAGCCTGTTTTGCACTGGTAGCTTTCAGTTTCCTCTCTCTGGTACAGCCTCACTTAAAGTTCACAGCTCGAGAGTCATTCGCACGAGTTCCTTGTTTACAGTTCGGATCAGCTGTTGGGAGTTTTCTTTCTTCTTCAGCCACTATTCGCCATCTTAATTGAAAAGATGCTGTCACCAGAGTGGACACAAGTCTTTAAGAGTAAAGCAAAAGATCTTAAACAGGGAGACTCTTGGGAATTAAAATATGATGAAAATCTTGAACCTAAAAATCCAAACATGGACTGGAAGGAGTACATCAGGAACACAAGTGCAAGGTCAGTGTGGTGAACAACTGTCAATTACTGCAGCTGGTTTGCATATAGGGTATTAATATTTACACTATTGTATATTTGTGTTAAATTAATATGTCTAACATTAATTAATGTGCATGATTACAGTACAACATCAACACATTTAGTTATTAAGGAATGTTTGTTAATTCCTTGTTTAGACACGAGTTTGAGTGATGGAAAATAATTGGAGTGGTATAAATATAATTTTACCTAAAAATACAGACTTTAGTCTACCAATACATGCCTGGGAGAGCTATTCTAGCTATTCTAGCTCTATCTGGTATTATGTAAACTGGAATAAGATGACGTCAGATAGGTCGTTTTCCTTTTACGCTCTTGTTCTTCACTTTTCAAATGTACATTATTACACACATTCACAGTTAAGCATGAGAAGCTCAGTTATATCTGCTTCCACTGCCTTTGTAAATGCATTTGGTTCCAGCCAACATACTTACAGCAGTAATTCTGAGTACAACACATAGGGCAGCTATCAGCTTTTACATAAATCATGAGTTTAGAGCACGTTTGTGTGGTTAAATGAAAAATTCTGAATTTTTTAGAGTCATTTTCACTCATACTAAAACAGACACGCTGTTTTTCTGTTTTAATTTCAAGGTTTTCATGTTCCATTTGTCGAAGACAGTGGCCTTCCAATAAGGTGATGGTGGTCTTCCACATGTGCCTGAGAAACGGGCAGGGCACTGTCAAAGTGAGGCCTTTACGTCAGAACTGCAAGAAGTGCACCAACGCTCCAATGGAGAATCCGAAGATTGAATCTAAGAACATAAACACCCTCATGGAGAAACTGGTGGAGAAAATAAAACAAAAGTGCTACCATGAAAACCTCGACGACAGCCACCGACTTTTCAGAACCTATGAAGTCAAAAGTCCCCATGAGCCTAAACATTGTGAGGGGTGCATTAAAGGTGTGTGTACAAACAATCCTTAGTGTTAAATCTGTCTATTTACTATTAATATCAATATCTGATTCAGGGGTTTGAATTATGCTGTTTGCCTAACATAAGGGTAATGTTAGTGCTCAGTCACAACTTCAAAGCTGAAAGGTATACAATTCACAAATTCTGCAAAACACTAAGTCTGTTTGTGATTAGGTGTGTGAAAATTTACAGTTTACAAACAAATTACACATAAGTCAAAACTGTCTACTTTTATCGGTAAATGTAGCATAAAGTTTACAGAAGTCACTATGACAAAATGATTTGTAAATACAATTTTAAAAAAATACTGGTGATGTTGCAATAAGATTTTTGGAATTTATGATATTGTTTCTTCTGTTGAATGCATTGTTGTTGAGGTGGATAGCAATTTATTTATTTGTCTTCTGTTAAATGAAGTACGCTAAATGACATGAAAGAATTATTATTAATAATATTTATTTTTTTCTTTGTCCCCTGTTGGTCTGAAGTCTTCTATATAACAAGCAACTGAAATGAAATAAATTAAAAATGAATTAAAACTTTTGAAATCACTGTTGAAAATGTATCTGCATCTGTATATTGTCAAAGCAGGTAGTTGATTTTTTTATAGGCAAATTTACTCACATCTTAGCAGTTTTGGGTCTATTTCTTCAGGTAAGTTGAGCAATGGGAAGCATGATTTGATCAGGCTACAGCTAAAAAAGGCCTTAAAACCAGCTGCATTCAGAAGTCACGCAGATATCACTACATAAGAAGGAAAATGGTGAAATGGAACTATGAGTAGCCCAGTGGTTGAAATTATTACAGATATCAAAAAACGTCCTTCTAAGACAGTTGTGAATCAAGCGCGAGTAAAGGCAGGAACACATCAGTAATGGGGACAGAGTATAAGTGCAGTAGGAGGAAACAAACCATTTCATACGTAGCAGAAGGTTTATGTTTACAAGATGATGGAGGAAGGTTTGCAGACAGCTGTCCCACATGATGTAGCTGTTTACGATCACCAGGGGGCAGTGTCACCGACAACCGGCTTGAGGCCTACTACAGCTTCTGCTGCTGTTGGTCTTTCAGCCAGTCACCGAGAAGAGCGGAGTTAAATCGAAACTGAAATCGAGTGTTAAAAACTGTGAAAAGTGTCCAGTAGAGCAATTGTCTGTGATTTTCGTGCTGTTTTTGAACAACTTTGATGTAAACACGGAAGAAAAACTAACGGGTACCTAAGCGGTACTCTTATTTTGAAACAGGAAACAAGGGAGAAAGGTCGCCATGGTTACGGGTAGCATTTGGCTAGCTTCTTAAAGACGCTCTCCACTTGTATTTGCTCTATACGGTAGCTTGAGTACTCATATACCATGGGGGAGTCAGATACATACCACATACGGCCCAATCATCAGCAGAAGTGAGTTGATTCATGTGGATAAACTGCTTGTTTCTCACAAGTAAAGACAAATTTAATTTAGCCTTTTAGCTAGCTGGTTTGCGGTCTACTGTAGCTTTTTAGCTGCTCAATTGTTCCAGCCTTGAATGCATTAACTCTAATGTTAAACTTAGTTTAGTAATATAAATACTGTCATTCGTCAGTCGAAATAATGTGGTTACGCGTGCAAGCTTGGATTATTAACCGACATTTAGTCTGTTACAGTGTTCATGCATATTTATCTGCAGGAAGTTTACCTATCTTTCCTGTACAATGCAAATGTACCAGGGCATTCAAATGTGATCACTTTAGGCATGTAATTACAATACACAGTCCCATGGGTAAAAACGTTTAAAATGAATACAAATAGTTATAGCCTATTGAATATAGATTCTATTGTTCACATGAAGTTTATTAGCATGCATGTTACCATTATTAAGATTTTTCTGTATCAGAGGGTCATTGTGCTCGTTGGAAGGTTAATTTGCTGTCTTGTTGTTTTCCTGTAAATCTTGTAGGTTCAGGCCAGCTGTTGTGAAGGAGTGTGTTCGTGAAATTGTGAGGGAGCGACTGTCTGGGGTGCAGTACAATCCAGAGGAAGTCCCAGAACTGACCCGTTCACTGGCAGGCTCTGTTAAGGACAAAATAAAGAGTGAGTGAGGCATTGTCCCTCTCATGTGCCGTCAAAAGGACAGAACATTCAATTATTTCTGAAAATTTTAGCCACTGCTTAAAATGACCACTTTAATAAAAGAATGTGGTAACTATCTGTGTAACTGTTTAAATAACAGTAAACATGTGTTTCAAGTAGAGGTACCCAAGGAACTGAAAGGTTCCTTCAAACTGCTGTTTTCTGCATTTCCACTGTGGTCCTCAGACCTGTAGAGATGAGGCATTTTAATCTGCTGCATGTACATTGTTTCATGCAGCTACGGCTACACCCCAAGCCAATATGTGTCAAGATTTTCAGCCTCAGTACTGTGCAGAAGTCTTGAGTCACCCCTCATTACTTTATATTTTGCTTCCTAGAAGCCAGACTTTCTTTAAATTTTTTTATAAAACTGGTCCTGAGCAATAGTTCCCCGGGCTCTCTGAACATCATGGCCAGCTCTTATTCACTTATTTCAGTCCAGTCCTTTTACCTGACCATTTTCAGTAACTGTTTTTGTTAACCTACTTAACACTGATCTATAAATCATTCAGGGGACGAACCAGTGTTTGTGTCTATATGTAACAGAAAACTTGCCAAAGAACTCATTTTGAATTGTGTCTTTAGGCACTTTGTTACAAGCGGCCTGTTACAAAAACACATGATTGTTCCCATTACTTTAGTTGAATATAAGTAAAATGAAAGCACAGTTTGACAGGCATAAAATAATGTTTTTGAGCTACCATGATGATTCCCAACAAGTTTTTATCTCAAAATCAAGTATATCTTAGCGTAGTGTCCAGTGTGCTAATACAAAATTGGGAAAACTGGACAAGTGGAGGAGAAAAGAAGAAGTGGCAGGCCTAAAAAACTATCCACAGCAGATGAACTGTATCTGAAAGTCATTAAGACATCATTAGGTAAATGAGATTTTTCCTTAAGCAGTAGGAAAAAATCCTGCAAAGACCTGACACAGGACCTGAGAGATGGAGCTGCCCCTTCTGTTGATCCATCTGCTCTTCACTGAAGGTTCATCACAAATGGTCTCGCTGAACGGTGGCTGTCGAGAAGCAATTCTTTAAGAAAGGAAACGGAGAGAAAAGGCTGAGATTACACCAAATTACACAAGATCTGGACTGAAAATCAACATGTCCTAATGAGTGATGAATCCAAATTTGAAATTTTTGGTTCAAGTCATCAGTATGTATAGAGGAGGTCAGGACAGAGGCACAGCAATGAGTGTGTACACATCTATAAAACATGGTGGAGGCTCTGTCATGGTTGGGGATCTATCTTTTTCTATCTGCGTTAGCTTTTTGATGGGTGGTGACTCGTCCAGGGCTCCAGTACCATGATGAGTTTGAATGCAAACATTTCTGAAAGTTCCAGCAGTGGAAATGCAGCAATGACAAGACTAAAAGATGTACATATAAAATACTCTTATTTCTCTTTGTGAACAGATTCAGGATTCGACAGATATAAGCTTGTTGTGCAGGTGGTCATTGGAGAACAGCGAGGACAGGGAGTCAAGTAAGTCTTCATTTGGTACTGGAAAACATTAGTGTCTTACTGTTGACTTTCATAAACTGACTTTGACACAAGGATTAAGGTTAGTGCTCATGTCATATGTGGTGAGAATGGAGACCGGATAATTCAGTTCATTATCAGCAATCACCTGATTAAGGTAAAACTGTAGTGATTCAAAATGAGTAATAATTTGAAGTATCAGTAAAAACAAACATGGTAGGACCATCCCAAGAAGACACAACCATTATTTTACATTTTTCCATCATAGAGTTTTTTATTTTAAAGTAGTTCAGACTTTAAGATTTTCTTAGCCTGATCTCTGTTTGTGTTTTTTCTCTCCCCAGGATGTCCACCAGGTGTTTTTGGGATGCTGACACAGACAGCTACGCAGAGGATGTTTTCATGAATGTAAGTGCTCTGTTCAGTCACATGTTCATCACTCAAGAGTCCACTTCCTAAAAAACACTCTGATTTTCCCTCCACAGGACAGCTTGTTCTGTGTGGTGGCAGTTTTTGGAAGCTATTACTACTGAGAAAAAGAGGATGGACCCCAGGAAATAAACCCTTTCACATGAAAAGATGTGAGCTGGCCTCAACTAAAGGAGCAACGCTCGTCTGGTCTTTAAAATGAAAAGCCTCAGTGGGATTTCGTGACTTATTAAAGACGAAGGCTTGTTATTTCTTACCTCAAAACACTGTCATTGTATAAAAATGACAAATATACTGTTACTGTATATAATGTTACAATGCTGGATGTTCACTTGGGTCTTTTATATGCCTAAGTTACTGTTTATGAGGAGTAACATCTGAGCTCTGTGAGTTCTGTTAAAGCTGAAGCGTCAAACTGCTTTTAATGTGCCGTTTCCAGCATTTTTAATACATGTAATAATATGGTCATCTAATACATGGTCATCTGCTCTATGCACAGAGACAGATTTATTCCTTTAAAGTAGGATTCTCTTCATACAGTCTCACAAAAGTCTTTAGTTTGTTTTATGTACTACAGCATACAAATGAATACAGGCCAGCTTTAATAGCAGAATTGGTCCAGTAGAGGTCAGCATCTGCCTGTCATCGCCAAAACTTATGTGTGTTTAGTGCACACGCCTCCCGGGTCAAAGGAAAACAAATTCTTTAGCAGTTTGCTGCGATACTCCTGGTCCCTGTTTCTGCACAGCACATGAAACAGCCAGTTTTAGATTCTGGTTGAATTTCGCTATAAACCAAAAACAATAAAAAAACTTCATGGTAGAATACTGCCACTAGTTGCAGTCTAAGATGGTGGAGAAACCCCGGTATGAATGTCTAACCATGGGAAATGGTAGACAGGAAAGGTCTGGGGTAATGGGTCAGCAGCTTTCAAAATAAGAGCTCGGAGACTGGCCAACCGCTGCTTCAGATTGATGGAATGAAAGAAATTGTGAAATACCTAGAAAACCCACCTACTGTAAATATACAAAGCATTAAAAAATGTTAAAGAACAGAAAAAGATTACATTCGTATTTTTAGAAGTTGTATCTTTGAATGCTTAGTTTGATTAACATAGTATGTTATATATAGTGTTAAGCAATTCAGTTGATAGACAAAAAAGTGAGCATTTTCTAATGTTCTTGGATTCTGAATGAACAATTCAGGCTTATTTATTAAAATTCATGGATGTCAACACATGTTTCTGTCTGGTTGTTGAGCGTGTAGCCCTGAATCAATGTCAGTCTGACCCTGATCTAGTGTATCACAGATCAGCCATCATGAGTTTGTTGGCTTATTGCGAACATTATTTCTGTGGTGTTTTGATTATTGTGATTATTTAACCGCACATTTCAGAAGTGAAATGATCATAGCTCTGCATGCTCTACTGTCATTTCATCCTTTTATGTAAAAGACAAATGGACTTTATAAAGCTGCAGAAAAAATATTTAGTGTGTATAGAACAGTACCATAATCAAACCATGCCTGAAAAGCTTCCCTGTATTTTATGACCATGTCATTACGCATTGCCTTTTTTTTCATCGAGCTGGTTCCATCACTTTACAGCTTGAATTTTAAATGAAAGTTTAGCTAATTGTTAGCTATTGGGTCATAAGTTCCCATGATCATTCTAAATTAAACTCTTTAGCATTTAGTTTAAATAAAATATGGCATGCTGTCATGTCTAAAGATTTTTTGTTTTTTTGTTTTTTAAATCTTGATGACATGTAGGCATTTTCCATACTTGTGCCCAGAAGCTGTACTGACACTCTGCCTACACTCATAGCCCCCTGGCTTCTTATTGAAAAGAAACTAAACTGCCGGTGTTGCTGTTTGTGTGAAAAGCATGTAACATCTTCGTTCAACAGAATCCATAGGTGTTTAATTGGACTGAGACGTGGTTTCATCTGCCCTTTGGATGGAGGCACTGTCAGTTTGGAAGCGACGTCTCACATCAGGATAAACCTGTTCAGTAATTGAATACATTGTATTACAGATAAAGTTTTTATTGATTTGCAGTGAGCCTTACCACAGCATAACAAAGTCTCAGGAAACACTCAGGACAGGGGTCAAGGGTTAAGATGTTTCCTTTAAGTCTTTTTTCTGTCTGTAACTTAACATTTTAGGGACTATAATATACCAGTTTATACCAATATATATATATACCATATATATGGGGCTGAGGTGCATTAAAAAGTCAGTAAACTCCAGACGACTGCAGAAAATGACTGCATTACAGAAGTTCAGCCTTGTTTTTGCAGTAGAGAAACTGGATTTAACAGAAATGGGTTTTATGATTGTTATTGGTATATGGTATACTGGTTTAGTTTTGAAAACGCATTGGTACAAACAATACAAACCATTCTAAACTAACTACAGAAGTTTATTTAAAAAAAAAACTACTAATTTGATGGCAATGATAAAAGTCAAGTCAACTTTATTGTCAAATATGCTATACATGCATGACATACAGCACAGATGAAATATCGGTCCTCACTGACCCACGGTGCGAACAAGCAATACAGTAAATACAATAAATAGAGGTAGAAATAAAACAAGGTAGCAACACAGTAAAAAAACAGTAAAGACAACCAATATAAACAGTATAGATAAATAAATAAACCGATTAAAGAAAAACACAAGACAAGGACATAAATAACATAAATATACAAACAGACTGGCAGCTGTTAGGATGAGGTAGTGCAAATGAGCGAGATAAAGTGAGATGTGCGGTCGCTGGGGTCAGTATGTTAGTGAATGAATGATGAGCTGTATGTATGAATGTATGTATGAGTCTGTGTGTTGGGGAGGGGGGGACTGCGAAGATGGCATGTCAGATGCTGAAAGGGTGTGTGTGAACAGAGTCTGTAGCGGGGGGCAGAGGGAGGGGCAGG
>VOQK01000041.1:5878-19367 GCA_015052645.1 Benitochromis conjunctus | reverse complement strand
CGTTTTGCCTCTTTCATCTCTTTTTGTTGGGTGATTAATACAGAACAGGAGTGCCTTTCAAATAATAACAGCCCTCAAATGTGCTTAACCAAAAGTAACTAGTATGTTTTGAAAATGTAACGAGTAGAAAGTACAGATATTTGTTTAAAAACGTGGGGAACAAAAGTAAAAAGTAGTCAGAAAAGTAAATACTCCAGTACAGATAGCTGAAAATTTGACTTGAGTACAGTAACAAAGTATTTGTACTTCATTACTTCCTACCTCTGATAACAACTAAATGCAGGCTCCATCACAGAATGAGACATTGCAGGCTGTCCAGTCTCCACAGAGGGAAAGACTTGGAGGTGGTGCCCACAGACTCTTTACCCTCCCAGTCTGCCAAACCGGTCCTGCTGGATGATGCTACAGGCAACATGACGTTTGCCAGCACATCTCAGTCACATGCTCAGTGTGAACTTCTTCTTCAGTCACTATGTGTTCATAGACCTCTCTGCATTTAATCATTAGCTATTATTAATCTCTGGCTCTCTACCACAGGATGTCTTTTGTCCTGTCTTCCTCCCCTCACCGCCCCGCCCTGAGCCTGGTTCTGCCGGAGGTTTCTTCCTGTTAAAAGGGAGTTTTTCCTTCCCACTGTCGCCAAAGTGCTTGCTCATAGGGGGTCATATGATTGTTGGGTTTTCCCTGTATGTATTATTGTAGGGTCTACCTTACAATATAAAGCGCCTTGAGGTGACTTGTTGTTGTGATTTGGCGCTATATAAATAAAATTGAATCAAAATGAGCACACGGTTAGAAAAGAGTCAAATATTATGATTTCAATAAATATCTGTGTCTCGGTGTATCTTACAGATATAATACAGTCACTAACAAAGAGCACAGACAACAAGCTGAACCTGTCAGTACTAACACCTTCAGGTTTCCAAATTGGGGGGTTATGCATTAAATTGAGGCTAATTTTTGTAAACTTGGTGGCTAAAGATGTGTTTAAGGAGGTTATAATTTAAATGAGAAGAGGCCTTCCTAGACCAGAGGACAGAGTTACTGATGACTTCCACTAAAGCACTCACAGCTGCGCTGAGAACCATCAGGGTTTGAGGTTTTCTTCAGTTTCAAAGTAATTTTTGGCACATCCACAGACTGAAACTAAGCAGTATTTTCAGCGTACTTATATTTACAGAATGTGAACAAATAAAAGTTAAAACCAGAAGATGTAGCCAAACTAAACTGTGTATCCACGGCAGCATTATTTCTGGTTTCTTGCCAAACTTTACACCTGTGGAAGCTAATGGGCAAAAAAATATTGAAAATGAAGATTTCGTTTCCAGAAACACAGCTGCTGATATTATTGTGTCTCATTTCTGTGTCCCAGCGAGCCTGCACCAACAATAACACCGCTTGAACACAGATGCATTTTTCATAATTACACCTGTGATTTTCTGAAATGTCAGGAGAGCTCGTGCACGTGCACGCTTTGAGCTGTGACTGGACTGAAAACACAAAGAGGACTGAAGAGTAAATCATGTGCATGTGCGTTTTCATTTGCAAAAGTAAAAACATTTCTATCATAAACCGACAAGAAAAGACACAAACGTCATCGGTGAAACATGAACCAGGTGTCTGGTGCTCATTGTGGGCTTAATGTGTCCCCGTAAGTGTTCACGACATGACAGCACTTCTGATCTAGAGTTGCTCACATTTTTAGTTTTCACACTGGGAGATGAAATACCCCGACATCAGAGCTCCTCCAAGGTTTCCATCCAGCCTCGGTGAATCTGGCAGGAATAATAATGTTTCCACAGACGGCATACGAACTATAAAAATATACTTTGGGAGTGAAAAAAATGCTCCATTACTGAAACCAAGCTGCCCTGTGAATGGGCTTCCTCACTGAATCATGCTGTAGCAGCTGTCCTGATTAAGTCCTGCGTCTCTTTCATGTTTTTCTGTTTCAGATGACCATGTGCGACTCTTTATGATTCAGCTATTTGTTCCACAGCCTACCAGCAATATATACACAATGTCACATTCAAGATGGGAATGAAAGGATTTAAAACCTTCGGAAAAGAAATCAGTATTCTGGAGGCGTCGGGGCCGGCAGGGTCAGCTCGCTGCTGGGGAAACAGGAGGGAGGCAAAAAGGAAGGACAGACGGGAGGAACACACAAAACTGAAAAGAGGCAGAAATAACAAGACGGAGAGAGGAGGTGATTGACAGCGAGCGACGTTTCCCCAAGAATAAGAACTCGCTTTGACACGTGCTGCTGTCCACAGAGACCTCCAAGTACCTCGCCACACAGCCGAGGAGAAACGGTCGTCTGAACTCAGACAACTCAAAGTTTGGACCTGTACAGACGGGTAGAGACCACAGCCTGCACACACCTCTCCCTGAGTGAGGTGTTTAGTGATTGTTTAGCGTCACGCTAACTTGGAAAAGTCTCACTGCATGCACGAACAAACACAGATTAATTGAAATGATTAGTCATGTGACTTGAAGAGCTCGGTGGGCGTGCACTCTGCGTCTATCAAACGAATGTGGTGCGTCTGCAGCCAGCAGGCTTTCCTTCATGTGCCGGCCCACGTGTGGACTCGTCCACTCCTGAACACACAGAACAGAAAGCGTGCTCTGGTTTGTGACTCTGTAAGACTGAATAGTTGCTGTGATTCGATTTATTACCTGCAGCTGTGGTAGAAAACAGCCAAAACGTGCCTACAGATGTTTCTGCTGCCCTCGACTTTAACTACTGAAGGTCTATGAAAGTAAGAACGTACAGAAAACGTTTGTTCATAAAGTGAAACTTGGTATCTACATTATACTCTAATGAACTCTGTGAGGCCTGCATGACCCTCACCAGTAAGCTGTGAGAAAAGTGATGTTTTCAATAGACACACATCACCTTTTTTTCCTTCTAAATCACGAGGTCGGGGTCATTTCTCCACATCAGTAACGACTTAAACCTCACAGCAACACTTTAACCACCATCATAGATCATTTGTGTATGTAATTGTGACTGCATGGCTTCAACCACAGCACTCTGAAGTCGGCTGGTCAGCTGTGGTGGGTCGCTCTCGCCTCAGCTTCCAGCAGCTCTTTGACCCCGAGCCATCGGGAGGCTCTTTCCCCAAATCTTTGGGTCTTTGTTTTCCCCTCCCAGCTTCTCACTGCTCCGCTCTTCAGTCAGATCCAAACCGAATGGACTGGGAATCCACAACAACCCACTTTGTCCTTCTGGTCCAGTACAAGCTGCTGGTATTTGCTCCCGTCTCTCTCTGCTGCTTCCTCACAGTCCTCCAAATCTGACGTTAGTTTTTACCAGGACAATCAGCAAGACGTGCCTTTCAGTACTGAATGCTCATTAAAGTCTCAAGCACACAGACCTGTGAGAACAGAAGCCCCGCCCACCTGCTGTTCAAACCTTCTGTTTGACAGGAGCAGCCAATAAGAAGAAGGCTGACTGAAATCCATCCATTTTTTCCAGACTTGTAAAAATAATTCCAATCTTTACATCTGTAGAAACCAACCTCAACATTGTATTGTGTAGATTAAAGTCTTTTCTCCTTTTTACCTGCTTTTATATGAATATTAAGCTCAAAGCTATAATCACATAGCACATGTCAAAAACGACTGCTCACTGTTTTAGAGTTGAAAGGACTGCTACGACTAATTTAGAGAAAAACCACAGCTTGTGTTTCTCTCTCGTTTTGTAACTCGGACAAAGCTAGTACTGACCAATAATAGTGTTTAACAGCAGGTAAAAATACCATAAATACTTCAAAATTTCATATTCAGTATTTAACCAAGAGGAATAAAATCAAGTCCGCATATCTATCTGAGGCCCCACAAACTCTGGGAAATATTTATTCGTCATCACTGACATCTCTCAAATTTAAAAAATATATATTAGAGAAACAGAATATTGCAGAAATGTGATTTGCATACGAGCGTGTTCACAGTCAACCTGCCTGCTTAAAAGAGAAATGAGGCTTTAAACAGGTAGAAATGAGCCAGCAGAGGTCAGGAGAACCATCTGTCATGGAGGTCACGGATGGACTGGATCAACTCGTCATCGGATGCTTCAGAGAGAACTGCAACACATACGCAAAGTTCATTTCAAACCAGCGTCAATACACAACAACATCACAGACAGCATAAAATGAAGAGTAAAGCGAAGGTCCATTTCTTTCTGGGTTTTTCCCTCCTACACGGAGCGATGTGTAGAGACGGAAAGTCAAACGTTTTTTCTTCCCCTAATGAGGAAGACATCTTCCTTCAGGGTAAAGCTACACTTTTCTGGTCCCTGCTGTCATTAGTGAGGCGTCAGGCTGTTCTGGGATGCTAGCAGAGGCTCTGCATGAGAAGCCAAACTTTGCAGGTAGAGGACAGGAAGTATTCTTTAAAACAGTTCAGATATTAAAGCTGGAATATGAAGAAAACCACACTTTCATCCAATTTCAGTGCGATGCTCTGCAGATATGACTCCACATATCAAATTAACATTTCTGTCTCTGTTAAATCCAAAACTTGCAGAGCTGTTCTCCCTCTCATATTTAACAATATTAATTTCTGAAATGCATTTATGCGGCAGCAAAAAGAGTGTTTGCAGATCCTCGCCGCCCAGATCCGAGTTGGTAAAAAGCCAGCGTGAAGGTGAAACAGACTGAACCAATCAAACCTGAATCATCACTCACTTTCTGATCCGTCAGGGTCAAACAGCTCAGATCCATCATCGATGCTCTCCCAGTCTTCTGAGTCGTTGTTGTTGTCGTTGCTGTTGTCATCGTCGCTGTCGCCAGCCAGAAGATCAGCAATCTGAGTGTGAAAGAAGAGCAAAGATTAGTCTCACCTGTGCAGCCGGAGCTCTGAAGACCAGAGGAAACCAAAACCGAAAACTCGGCCTTTCTCATCTGTAACACGAGGAAAGTGGTCGCACCATTTCAGCAGTGTTGTAACTGACAGTGAATTCATCGTTTTGGAAGTCATGCTCAGCACGCACTGTTTTCAGTGCCGCCGCCTCCGAGCTGGACTCTAGTTTATAAAGAACACACGTCAAAGTTTTGTGGTTAAATGATATGTTAAATCCAACTTATGAAACAACCATTGTGAGTGATGAAGCGCAGCCGCCAAGAACGTACGCGCAGGCTGTGAGGTGTGTTCAATGTGCCTCTGTTAATTTGAGTTTCCACTTAACCGTGATAAACAGGCATTTATGTATCTACACTTTTATTTGCTGGGTTTATCACGATAACAGTGTTCTTGTAAACCATGTGACACGTGACAGTTTAAGTTATTTAATTTCACTGAATATGTGAGACGAGATAAAGGAGCATTATTACTTTATGTTTAAGAAACTGTGATGTTTCTAAATGCTTTGATTTTACTGATTATTTCTCACGATGACATCACTGAGTGATCCTGCTGGTGAGCTCGGAATAAATCATCTGAAAACAAAGAACCTGAGTAACTATATTTTACCACAATGTCAACAACAAGTTCTTCTATAAATCATACTTACTATAAGTAAATAAAGTTAAATAAAACAAGAGGTTTCTTTATATTTTCTGTAAACTAGCATTTGAAATTGTTGTCTTCATCAATCCTTTCAGAGAACAGTGAAAAATAAAAGCAGCTGATTGGATGATGGATTCAGGGACTCGGGTACCTCTTCCTCTCTGGGTGAGTCAGCTCGGTCCTCATTCTCTGCCTCGTTGTTATTGGCGAGCTCCTCTATGAGCGGGTCTGTGTCTAAATCGTCATCGTCATCGTCGTCGTCGTCGTCGGAGTCTGAGGAATCGTCATCGTCCTGATCTTCGTCATCCTGGAAGAGCACAAAATAAATGACAGCTGAACCCAATTGCGACGACCGTACATGGCAGAAACAGCGAGGGGAGGAAGTTTTCTCTGACAAACAAGTTTCACAGATAATAATAATTAATTTAAAGAACAGAAAAAGCCGAAGCAGTCACACACGGACTCAGTTAAAACTAAAAATACAAATCAACAGCTTTTACTAACTGTGGTCACAGTCACGGCGTTAAAGCGACCGTGTTAACGATGTGACGACGCACCGTGGACTCTTTCACTGAAAGCAGCTGTTCTAGAGAACCAGCCGTCATCAGAGATGAGCCTCCACGTGAAGGTCGGGTCATTGCAGACAAAAGAAAACACAAACCTGAAGTCGAAGGACACAAAGCTGCTCGGCAAACACTCACCTGATCGTCATCGTCTCCCTCCTCCGCTAGTTTCTGTCGTCCCACCTCGTACAGACGACACACTGTGTCCAAGCTCACTGCGTCCTGGTTCTGCAGAGTAAACGCATCATGTCAGCATGTCTGTGGTCTTACAGGGTCCAATGGGCTGTAATGGAAACTGACACTACAGCAGCAAGAGAAACAACAATAAACCTCTCATTACATCGAGGCTGAGGTACCTCAATGACAGCCAGGTAGTAGTCCTTGGTGTCTGTACACAGGTCAAAGATGTTCCTCTTCACGTCCACAGTGGCTAAAAAAAATTAACCAAACAAACATCATGAAGCCTAAATGAACGAAAAGGTCGAGCTATCAGCGAAGCCTTGCAGATCAGCAGAAACCATCCTGGTGATCTCACTAAAAGATCGTCAGGATGGTTTTTTTAAACCCACATTAAAATAAAACTCGTATGAGGAAAATATGAGTATAAGTATATATACTGTGTTTAACCAACAGCGAGATACAGAGGAAGTGAAGCCTTACCAATGGGCTTGTAGTCTGTAGCATCGAAGGTTCTGAAGGACGAGCCGAAGGGACTCTTCATCTGCTGATCCATAGCATCATCCTCATCATCAGCCTGGAGCATAGCTGTGTGTGAGAGCAGGGAGGGGGAAAAACAGACCATCATACGTCACTGAGCGGCGATTCGGCCGCTCGCTGTGCTCGTAATGACTCGGACACGTGAGCTCGTACCTCCGTACATGATGGTGGCGTTGCTGTTGAAGACCACCCTGCACTGGTCCAGGGCGGGGACGGTGTGCAGCAGGTGGAAGGTCCTCAGGTCCCACTGACACCTGCTGTCAAGGCCGATGACTACGACACAAAAGGGGACGCCGCAGAAACACGTGCAGCTTGTTTTGTTCCCGCGTTATTGCAGTTATGACTAATAATCTGATTTTAAACGCTCTAATTTTAGATTCAAATTTCGGAGACCGTGTGTGCTGGACCGAAAGACCCACCCAAACTGACATTATGATTTCTATTAACTAATATGCATTTAAAGATATTAAAGGCCATGTTTTATTAAGCGGGTTAAATTGGGACGAGGGTGAATTTGCAACAATGCACAGGCTCAGGTGATATGCAGCAAGTTCATTTCAGTAATGATGGGCTTTCTACTGAGAGCAGCAGATTGTGTTTCATTAAACCAGCAGCATTAATGAGGACCAGAAACATGCAGGGCTCAGCTCAAAGCAAATAAGTTCACTTCCCAACAGCTCCTTCGCACATACATTTCATTAACTGGGCCCACAAAATAAAAAAAAATGACCCACTTCATTTTAAATACTTACGTTTTGCAGTAAAAAAAAGAAAGAAAGAAAGAAAAAAACCAGTAGGATCAGAGGATACGATCTCCGTATTGATGATGACTTCCAGGCCGTTGGGGTGGAAGACCCCGCTGATGTTCATGTTGAACTTGTCGAACTTGTGGATGGCCCGCGACGCCCGCACGTCCCACAGCACGCCGTCGTTTAGCACCAGGTCGTCGGTGGGATTGAAGGTGGCACAGTTCCTCTTGTAGTTGTTGGCCAGGGCGGGGTCATTCAGGGTCACGGTCTTCTGACCCGTCTGGATGTCGTAGATCTTCAGAACATGAAGAGAAACGATGACAAATGCGAGACAAACGTTCAAACCGTTTAACTCAAATGAACTCCAAATCTACGGTTTCCTGCTGTCAATAGTTTAAATGCAATTTAAAAGAAGATGTCTAATTTAAGGATTTCCAGTTTCATCAATGCCAGCTCTTCTTCATATGGTTATGATGGGAGGAGACACAACAGAAGATTTTGGGCGACCTACGTTTGCGACTTGGTCTTTGGTGCCGATGACTCGGTCCTGAGAGAGTTTACTGAACTCCACGTAGTGATCGTCTGCGAAGGAGTTTCTGAAGACGGGAAAAAAAAAAAAAAGACACATCAACGCAATGAAGACCACAGTCCACACCTCAGGGTGTCTATACAGGGTATACACAGGTGTGCAAAGTTAAAAGTGACGTGTGAGAGTGTAGCAGTTTTACTTTTTGATAAAGACTCCATCCATGCTCCACAGAGCTGACAGAGGGACGCTCCAAGAAGCAGAGGTGAGCAGCAATTTCCCATCCTAGGAAAACAAACAGTCGCTTTCTAACAACAGTACACAAAAAGAGCTGAGGTTGCAGCCACTATTCATAACACAAAAACTGAAAATGGCTTCAGCTCAGGTAGTCAAGGTCCGCCTCAGTGAGAGGACAGATCATCTGATGGCTCATGTTAAAGATTATCATCTGATAGATGCTCATTAGAAGAAAGCGAATCCACACGATGACTTCTTACATCAGAAACTCAAATATATTCAGTGCAGCATGACACTTGTCCCCGAGGACCACGGCCTCAGAGAAAAAAATGCATGAAATTTGCAAATGTTTGTTAATTCTGCTTAAAGTAGAACGACTGTCTGTCACGCAGTAAAGGTCTGCCGCACGTCCCAGCTCAGTGTGCAGGATAACAACAGGTGTGTTTAAATGTTGGTGCAGATACCCTGGAGGGCTCGAGGTGTGTGATGGCGGACGTGTGGCAGGTGTAGTTGGCCTCCTCCTCTCCAGAGAGGACGTTGTAGAACTTGAGGTGACCGGAGCAGGTTCCCAGCATCAGGAAACGCTCACAAGCTGAGAAGGCACAGCAGGTGAAGCCGCTCTCGTCTCCGTCGCCCTCGTGGAACACCGACATTGGACGAAACCTCGACGAAGGGAAAAAAGGCGAAGGGGCGGAGAAGCAGCGGTGAATTTTAAATAGCTTAAAATAAGGTGAGACACAGTCTGTTCTTTACCTGCTAAATATCAGATGCCTATCCAGACACCCTCGGTCCACACCTCCATATTTGGGGTACAGCACCCGGCTCCCCAGGCGAGCGGTGAAGTTGGGAGAAGCTTGTCGTCTCTGCTTGGGCTCCGGGCAGCGGTGGGGGGTGAAAAGAGAGAAAGGCGGGCATGTGGTGACCGGATTGGGGCAGCGGGCGTGTTGTTCCCTCAGGTACTCTGTGATGATGCTGTCGAGCGATGGAGGGGAAGGAAGGTGGCGCTCCAACGGCTTCTTCATTGCTGGAGTCTGACAGAGAGGGAAAGAAAGGATACCTGAGCTTAGACCATGTCTCTGTGGAAGGACTGTGATGATACGGATGACTGTGATCGTTGGCCTTTAGCTCTAACGCACAATAATCAATAATTAACCAACAAAACGTGTTCCTGACCTGTATGAAAGCACCGTGGTCTGACTTCTGTTTCAGTGCACGAAGCTTTTTCCCTGAGATGCACGTGGCCACCGGACGTTCGCGTGAAAACAAAATCCGGCCAAGTGGATATGAGCCCTGTCCCTGAGGTGAAGGATGAGGAAGAGGAGGGGGAGGAGGAGGAGCAGGATGGGCAGAGGTAGATGCAGAGGAGCACGAAAGGTGAGGAGGTGCCAGGGGTCGATAAGAAGAGGGGGAAGGAGAAACTGAAGCAACTGAGGACACGGGAGAGGCTCCGACATGGCTGGCGATACGAGCCGCGATCCCACCAGCTAACCTGCAAGTCCTGGGTAGCACTGAAGCGGACGGCGGGGTGACGCAGGAAGGGGAGAGGTTTGGACAGAGGGTCGCTACGTGTAAATTGGCCTCCTTAACAAGCGTGTTTGCCGTGTCGTGGAGCCCTTTGGCCAGGAGGTGGTTCCTGATCAGAACGAGAAGCTCCCTCTCGGAAAACGTGATGCGTGACTGGGCGACCACGTTGGCCCTCTGCAGGCGAGCCAATGACACGTCCGTGCCCATGAGAAGAGGTTTGCCAGACACTCGCTCGGTCAGCTCGGCAGCGACGCGGCAGAAGCGGACGTGCTCGCTTCGTTTGTCCTGCAGCACGGGCTCCTTCATCAGCTGGAGACAGAAAACAGTGCATTAATATGATGAGTGCCTGAGGCGGCTTGGGTATAGAAAACCCTACATCCTGCCTCCCTACTGCAGTATTATTACTTTAATTGCACCATCTGGTCTGTTAAACCTTCACGTATCTGGGTTGGGGGGGGGATACTTGGCACTACACAACAGGTGTATCGTACTTGATACATTAGTTTTTGGGACCTCTACATCATCAGTCTTCTTGTCCTGAAAAACCTGAATAAATGACTTAAAACCATCAGATGAAGCAGAAATGACTCATATATGCAAATTGATTTTTTTTCTCTCTCCAGTTTCCAAAGATTCATATTTTCTAGCCATTATTTCAAGGTTCAGCATTTACAGAGTTAAAAAAATAAGAGTATATATTCCAATATTTAGATTGTACTTAAACAGGCCCTCGTTATGCTTTTCATGCCTGTCTGCTACGTTATAATGCTGGGTGCTCACACCAATTACCGCCCACGTTTCCTATAAAGAGGCTGGCGTAATGCAGGCCAACGAGCAGCTGCAAGCTGTGGAAGAGGTTCTGCTTCCTGCTGAACGCTGCTAACAGCCTCACTTCCTGCAGAACGCTGCTAACAGCCTCACTTCCTGCTGAACGCTGCTAACAGCCTCACTTCCTGCTGAACGCTGCTAACAGCCTCACTTCCTGCAGAAAAGCCTTTTTTCCTCCTTTCTGGGACACTTGAAAAGCTGATGACAGCTGCTTCTCGGCTCATCTCTCAATCGGCCACGCGTCACGATCAGGTGGTCGTGAGTAGAGAGCATTGTGACGGGTCATATAAAAGTAACAGTTCATTAACTTTTGACCTGCAGTTAGTAAAGCTCTCCTATTGTTTGACTTCTCTTCAGTAAAATAACTTACTGTGAGCATGAGTCAGAGCCATGACATTAACATTTCTAATAACAGCTTTAATATTTTATATTATAAGCTGCTGTTAACCACCGTGTGCTCATGGTTGGCAACTATAAGTGCTCGTGAAATAGTAGCAGGGAAGCCTTTCAGAAGATGACCATTTGCAAATGGAAGTAAAGTGATTTCTGGACACAGTGAGACGAGGAAAGCGCACTCGGCGTTCAAAATCCAAGTTCGTACAGCGGCTTCATCGCCACTGTCCGGCCATCCTAAACTTCAGTCGGTTATTTTGTCACAAAATGTCTGTCACTCAGATCATACACCTGTGCACACCTGCTGAATGTGGCTGCTGGTGAAGAGCGGCAGCTTGCTGATGATCTGTCTGACGGCGGAGCTGCGAGAGAGTCCGACCAGAGCTTTGCAGGCGAGAGCGCGGATCAGGTCGGCGTCCGTGATGGGCATCTTCACTGACAGCAGGGACAGCAGGACCTGGAGACGACACGAGGAACACGAGTGAGCGTTAACAAGCATTTCTCTTTCAGGTGATCTCTTATTTAAAAGAGGGATCGCCACAGCGGGCAGATTTTTACGGCGGATGCCCCAAAAGGATCGGGTCCACTGCTCGTCTTCTGCACTTACCTTTATGCCATTGTTGTTCTGCACTACCTGCCACATGTGGGCCAGCACCCTGTTGTGGGGGGCAGGGGGCTGCTGTGGATGGAGTGACGGCCTGAGGGGGGTGACAGCAAAAGCCCCCACGGAGTTCAGGCTCTGGTCAGGGGCGCACACGCAGTTTGTTATCACCTGCGACGATTTTAGGAGGGAAGAGAGGAAACAACAAAAACCATTTTCATCAGACCGCTGCACAAACGCGCTGTGTCTAAAACGCCGTTTAATCTGATAAAACACTTTAAACATACAGATTCATGAGCCGATATCTGCCATACCCCCTTACAGTTGGTTTATAGGGAGGGACGTCTGAGACTTCACAGCCTGGACTCATAAACGATAACGCGCTGATCCTTCAGAAATGTGCATGTGCTGTTAACCTGAGATCTCCTCCAACGTGATTATTAATGCTCTCAGCATTAACGCGTTAATACGGCATTAACGCGGCGGTCATCACGATTAACACGGCTTAAACGTGGTCATCACGATTAACGCGATAACATTTTTAACGCGCTCAACCCGTCTGGAGCCAGGATGGACAAACTGCCCGAAATGTGTTGACAGAGACATTTCAGGGATTTTGAGTCAGTCTGCGCTCCAGATGGGTTGATGGTTAATCGCATTAGTCGTGATGACAGCGTTAACGCCGAGTAACCCCTCGCACGGATCAATCTGCGTTAGCTCGTTAACGGGGATTTGCCAATTTTGACCCGTTAACGTGGATCAGTTCACGTTAACGCTGACAGCACTATCTGATTGCCCACAGAGTCTGCACAGTTATGGGCAAACACTTTCCTGGAGGTCATCAAAGTCGGCAGAATGTCTCATTAAATATTACTCGTATTCATATTACTGTTCATATTACTTGAATATAAACCTTCTCCTTACTTGTAGTGCAGACTTCTGGATCTCAGCATCGTTGACAAACACCTCGCCCTCTGCCACGCCCAGAATGATGCTCATACCTGAAGCAGAGGTGAGACACCGTCACGCACAGAACACCCAAAGGTTAACCAAATGTCTCAGTTACAGTGGACCATTGTGCTTTTCCTTATTTACTGTCCTCTGCATCACATTCCTGTGGTGAATGTAAAATGTCAACGTTTGAAGATCAGGCATCAGGCTGCTCTGAGCACTCAGTTTTATCTACTCTTAGATCTGCATGATGTCCATGAGGAGGAGGTTATGCTAATACGATCAGCTGTGAGCACAGAAGCCCCACCCACCTTCGCAGCCAATCAGAAGACGGTTGGATTAAAGCGAGAGGAGTTACAGTGAGGATGAATCAGGCTGCACTTGGGCCCAGTGTAAGACACAGAGATTATTTCAAATCTTGAATCATTTGAAGTTATATGGAGCTGGAAATAAGCACTAGAGGAAAAAAACGATCAGATTTACTGACCCACAGTGGAAACGGGGGACCTGGTTTCATCCAGAACCTGTACGGTTTCTGCCAGGACCAGCTGGACTTTAGGAACCACCGTCAGGATGGAGAGGATGTCCAAAGCGTAACGCACTGTGTCACTCCTGGAGTGAGAAAAAAAACGACTACAGTTACACATCAGTGCTGCGAACAAGTTAGACAAGAGCAAAACAGAAGCAGCATTAAAGCAGAGGTGCTTTTCCACCGACTCATTTCTGCATCAGAATAATTACTCCCACAGTGCTCACAGCGTACAGGTGTGTGTGTGTGTGTGTGTGTGTGTGTGTGTGTGTGTGTGTGTGTGTGAGAGCAGGGTTACCTGCCGAAGTAAGTCCTCCAGTCGCAGGCTGTAGATATGAGCTGCAGCATTAAGGGGACACAGGA
>VOQK01000037.1:0-13036 GCA_015052645.1 Benitochromis conjunctus | reverse complement strand
GAAGGCACTTTGTGTTTTATGGCTTTTTTAATGCCGGGCTCCTGCTAAAGTGAAATGATTCACCCACTGACTCACTGCTTCCTTTACTGCCTAATCAAAAATACTTTAATCTTCCTGAAGGTGCACTGTGTACATAATGGAAGAACATTACATTATAATCAATAATTTGGTCCAATGTGACATGTATTGCAAATGAAATTCTTCCTGCTTTTAGATCATGAATGCATAATATGCATGCATCTGTTACAGTTTGTCACCCGGACCAGTCGTCTTTCCACTTTTTATCCTCTTCAGAGCTACCCTCTCTTCCTCCTTAATAATCCTCTGCACTTCCTGATCCATTAACTCTCCCCATCCATCCATCCTCCTCTCTCTCTCATCTCTTCATTCACAGTACCTCCTCAACACACTCTCCTCACTCATTAATACACTTCCATCTCTATCACCCTAACCTGCTGCACATCCTTTCCAGCTTATTCTTTCTGCCTAACGAGTCAGCACTAAGCCTTTTCTCTTTCCTTAGTATCCAGCTTTACATACAGCTCACTATAATCCTAGGCTCAGAGAACTCCTGCCTTCTTTCTTCACTTCTCTATCCCACTTTGTTGTTGCTAATTTCTTCCTTTGAAGACTTTCTTGTACTTCCTCATTCCACCACCAAGACTCCTATTCTTCTTTTCTCTGTTCAGAGGAAACACCAGATACCTTCTTGGTACTTTCCGGGATGACTTCAGCTATACTTTTCCAATCATCTGGTGTCTGCTTGTTTTGTGATTCTCAATGTGGATAACGGTGGTATTTTCTTTGATTTTGCATAGCCTCATTAAATGTAAATGTTAGTTTTTGTGCTGATAAAGATCTGTTGATTCTGATGGGTTCTGCGGGTGAAGTTTCCTAGATGTGACTGATTTTTTTACATAGAATTAAATGTCAAATATAATACCCTAAATACAAAAGCAAACGAAATTCTGGTTCTATTTTTAGCATAAGACACATTTATTATTTGACAGATAGATATGTGCTCTTTGTTCAAGTACCATTACATTTTTCCCATGTTGTGTTTACCATCATGTTAGATTAATAAAGGCTTCACACATTGCGTATAGTGTAGAGGTAGTTTGATGCCTGTGTTAGCATCGATGACTGAAAGAGAAGTGATGCTGTGCTCGTTGCTAATATAAATCAATTGAACCAAGATCCTTGATCTGTCAAATGAATGAGTCATCACTCAAACAGAGGGACTTAGAATAAAAAGCCTGTTTCAGATGCAGTCCTGTTTCAACACTGTTACCTTCACCTGTGTTTATTTAAATTGAAGTCCCAGTCAGTATTAAAGGATTCATGGTAATAACAGCACTTTCATACGTTTTAATTTGGGATTATTTGTATTGTAGGAGTTTCCCCTAATCGCAAAGACGGTTTTTTTTTTAAAAAGCCAGTGGGAAGAAAAAGCAATGAATCATATTTGAATTATTACAGATTCCTGCATTTTTATTAGTTTCTTTTATTTACCTCCCCACCATCCAGTTCCCCTGTTTAGTCGTGTACGCAAACACCCAAACTGCTATTTTTCCGAACACAATGCCAAGCATGTTAAACACAACACCCACGTTAACGCACAGCCACTGCGCTGTCCTCCCCACACAGATGGGATTCAACATGACTGTGTGTCGTGTCTACTTTGAAGCTGCTGTGATTCTCATGGAATAGTGTAGCATGTGTATGTGTGTGGGATGGCCGATGGCACAGCAGACCTCCCGTGTGTCGGCGGCTCGCAAAGCTGGTGCACCTGAAAACTCCACCTTCACTGAACAAGCTGATTGCAACTCATTATCCAGTCAGAAGACTTACTTTTTGTTTTCAGGCAGAAAAAAAAATTGTACAATACTTTATCATTGCAAAGCTTTAAGTCCACTGAGGGAAGGGATAGAAACATCTGTAAATCCTCGGTTACTCCTGATGTCAAAACTGCTTTTACCCAATCAGTCTGTTATTATAGCCTGTTTGCCCCAGAGCCATTCTACTTTTTGAAAACAAATGTGACACCGAAGCTCGGCGCCGAACCATTTTTAAACGATTTACAACAATTTCAAATGAAACTCTTTTCATAGTGGCTGGATGTCTCCCATTCAGTGACAGCAGAAATATGAATGTGCTTTTTTCCTCAGGCATTAGACACTCCTCAGGCATTGGCCTGAATGAGAGAGTAGAAAGCTCTGTGGCACAGTCTTATGTAACCGCACTGGTGCTGCAGCCACTTCAGTGCTGTATTATTATTTTGTGCCGTGCAGTCACTTCTGCTCTCCGCCTCAAAACCACCAAAAAGTCGCCCCTCTCTTCCTCCTCATCTCTCCTTCTTGTTTTTTTTTTACTTTCAGCCTTTACCTCTTCCAGTCATTTTATTGGACTCTTTTATTCTCATTAACCACCTTAATCAGATTCGCTGTAATTTCTTTTTCTAGTTATCTTTTTATGTCTGCCAATTGCACTTTCTCACCTTTTCTCCCACTCATTTCCTATTCCTTTCGTTCCTTTTATTAACATGAAGCACAGATCGATTTCGTTTGACGTGATGGCACCGGTGTCTGTTTCTCAAACAATATTTCATGCTGTGATCTAATCCCTTCTATTTCAAATGCAAACTCCTACAAAGCTGGGTGTCATTACACCTGGATGATACAGCTTGATTGGTACACTGTAAACTCCGTAGGCAATCACTGGCAGCGGGCTCATTCTTCTGCAGGTCAGCATTAGAATTCAGCTTGCATGGCTTGTTGGTGGTCCGTGATTCACTTGCTGCTTTGCTCACTTGGCTACTTGTTCACTTTCCCACTCACCCGCCCACTCACTTCCTTTCCCAATCGCTTAGTTGCCTCGCTCGCTCACTTGTTAAGTCATTCACTTAGTAACTCATTCGCTTGCCTAACCACTTATTTCATGTATCTCTGTCTCTAATTACATCATTCGCTTCAATAAATTCTAAAATACGCACTTCAAAAAGTAGATGTGTCAGTTCTGATGTTGTTTCATGGCCTGTTTTCCTGTTCCTTTCAAATTCAGGTGAGGTTACATCATGGAGTCATGTCATCCTTGCCCCCCCCCTCCTCCAACTTTCTCATTCACATAATAATCAACTGGCTCCCCTTTATCATTAATTTAAAAAATGGAGTACTTAATGCTTAGGACATTTACATTAACACATTAGGATATATGGGAATTTCTTTTCAAATTTTTTTTATTCTTATTCGTTTTTTGTGCAGAAGTATTCAGGCACCCCCACTTTCTTCTTATTTTGCTTATGTGGAGTTTTTTGTATATTTTTTTTTAAAGTGGTCTAGTTCTCCAAGCTTTTTGAAGGTCTTTCAAAGTTTTTCAACACATCACTTTAAGGATGTAGGACCATGATGGAGACATGATCACAATGTCTGAAGGGTTTGGTCTTCTGTTGTATTTACTGTTTGTACATATGAAAACAACTATCGACTGATTTTATGAACAGTACTGTACACCGACCAGGCATACTAACAATCTCAAAAATATCATTTGTTCTCATTTTTTTATTTGAATCTACTAAAAATGAACCATAAATAAACAGGCAGAAAATTGTATTTGTGCACCAACGCAAAAAAGTTTCTGTATCTTACCATGGTGTGGTGTGTCCTTAAAAACTCAGAGCAGGTGGAGGACAAAAGCAGACGTGTATAGCTTTAAAAACAGCTATCTACTGCAGGTGAACAGTATCTGAATGTCATGTTCTTAAGAAATAGGGAAAGAGAGAGAGATGCATCTGGCCCTTCAGTTGATCCATGAACCATCAGAAGAAATGATTCCAATGGAAGGGCGGCCGTCAAGAAGCCATTGTTAGTGTATGAAAACAGTAACAAAAGATTGAGCTACACATTACACAAGTACATGACAATGATCCCAGACACACAGTCAATGCAGTAAAAGCATACCTAGATAGAAAAGCAAACAATGGAACACTACGAGTCATGGATTGGCCTCCCCAGAGCCTAGACTTCCATATTACTGAAGCAGTGTGGGATCATCTCGACAGAGAACTTACACACTCTATTACCATGTTTGTTTGCACATGTGTCAATAAATTACTGCACCTATTTCTTATTTTCCTGGCAAAATATAGAGAAATAAGAGGTGGTTAAATGAAAACAACAGCAGTTGTTTTGGTTGTCATGAGATGAGCTCTTTATATATACAGATGGAGTGGATTACAGCAGCATATCCTGAGAATACTTCCTGCCTCCTTCTCCAAGCATGAAAGACCTGCTAATAACAGGAAAGCCACTAATGCCATTGAGCTTGCGTATCAATAATCCTATAATGCCCAACACCACTGGGTGAAAACTGGATGTGACCAGTAGTAATGAACAGTTATGCACCTCTACATTAAGCTACATTCTACGTCTACATTCTGGATGTAAATGTATATAAATATACTATTCATTTTAAAGCTTTTTAGTAACTCATTATTTTGTAGATGATGATTAAATATTCAGACTTCTGGTAGACCACCCTGCCTGTGCAACCTCATTTAAAAAACAAATCCTGGAGACATCCCTGGTGGGTCATCTTCCACAGACTCCATGATGTTGTGCTTGCAAGTTTCTACTCAAATGGACAAACTTAGCCAAACACTTGATGAGACAACATATTTTGAATTTTTTGTGTTTTTAGCAGGTCTTTCATGCTTGGAAATTGAGGGGGAGCTGGGAATATTCAGTTGAATACAATTATAGAAGTTAACCCCACTAAATCCTAAACACAGGTCTACGTGATACTTCATGCCTGAATGGATATCATCGTCACTGTTTTGTCAAATACACAAATGCAATCCAGCACTGCGCTGCACACACACAAACGCTGCTTTAATTTGAACTAAAAGGTGTGGATCCACATCCCAATGACACTTTAATAGGCTAGTGAAGCAGCAGTAAGGTGGTGACTAAAGATATAATCCCAGAGCTGCACTGATACAATAGGACTGTGGAAATGTTCAGTCATGGGGAAAAGAAAGTGCCTCTTCTTTCAGTTCTGATGTATCTGGATGTAATAAAAAATATTCTGGTCATCACCATTTTTAAAGTGATTTAAACAAACTTCACTGAGGTTTTCGGGTATTTGTTCATGCACAGCTGTCTTAAGCTCCCACCACAGCATTTCAGATCAGGTTGAGGTCTGGACTTTAACTGGGCCAGTGCAACTCCTTAATTCTTTTTCACTCACTCTGTTGTAGATTTGATGCTGAGGTTGAAATCATTGTGCTGTTATCTGAGCCGAATCATATCAAGGTTTAACTGTTGGACAA
This sequence comes from Benitochromis conjunctus, assembly GCA_015052645.1. Taxonomy (NCBI): domain Eukaryota; kingdom Metazoa; phylum Chordata; class Actinopteri; order Cichliformes; family Cichlidae; genus Benitochromis; species Benitochromis conjunctus. The sequence continues at coordinate 7,710 of VOQK01000037.1, read as the reverse complement.
TAGGCTTCACATTTGACTCTAGATTACTTTGATATAGAGGAGCTCATCATCTTAGCGACTGTAGGTTGTCCAGGTCCTCCGGCTTCAAAGCAAACCCAAATCATGACCCTTCCAACACCGTGTTGGTTTAAGACGTTTGAGCTGCGTTTGGTGCGTTAAAAGCCTGGCAACGGTTTTGAATCTTTTCCACTACTACACTACTACACCCTGATACGTGACACAGACACTGTACCTTTTTTTTGTATACCATGAGCATCCATTAGGCAGCATGGTGGCATGGTGGTTAGCACTGTTGCCTCACAGCCAGAAGGTCATGAGTTCAATTCCACATGTGTGAAGTTTGCATGTTCTCCCTGTGTTTCTGACTTCCTCCAACAGTCCAAAAACATGTAGTTGTGTGGATGCAGGGTTGAGGGTGTACCCTCAACCCTGGGCCTCTTGCCCTAAGACAGCTGGGCTTACCCCTCCATGTGATACAGGCTGACATTAAACAGGCATTTTCACACTGTTTACTGTAATCTTCTTATATTTCCTATTTGCTTAAACTATATAATTTCAGGTACACAACTTTCTTTTCCAGCGTACACAGGCTCACTGGTACACTGTTTCACTCTCTTATCCCCAGTTGTACTCACTCACTTAACACTCTGTCCATTATAAACTAAGTGCATCACTTGCCCACGCACTACTTTCTTTCATCATTCATGCACTAACTGCATTACTCACTCACTCATATAATGACTCCAAACTTTTGCAATCCCCCAAACCTAACAATTGTATCACTCCCTTACTGAGTCGCTCACTCCCTTGCTCATTTATGAGAACTGCATCACTCTTTGCGTTGCAGAGTCACTCACAGCATCACTCACTCATGAATTATTCGACTAAACACACCAACTACACAACTAAATACACAACTTCCTGTCTTTTTGCATAATTCAGTGTCTCACTCCTCTTTGCCTTCATACTCGAGCCATGGCGCATTAATACGCCATGGATCTGTTCACAGTTCTACTTCAAGGCTTCCACGGTTCTAACAAGCTGAGATGAAAGAAATCCTGTGTTGTTATTGATTGCAATATCACAAGATAAAGTTTTCTCACCACGGCTATTAAATGACTACATTTTGTTTTTGCACAAAAACCTCGAAAAAACCTCGAAAAAACCTAATTAAGAAGCGAAGCATCTTCGTTTCACCTCTAAGCCCAGCACCGAACACAGCAGGAACATAAGAGCAATTAGATGATGGTCGATAATGAGAGAGCCTCTTACACCGCCGGTCTGTGTGTCAGGAATCAAAAAGATAACGAAATCAAAAGTTAAGGTCTTCTTGAATGAAACTTTTACACACACACACACCCTTCCTCCATCATGTGCGCACGCACACATTTGATATTTGTTTATCTGGACTGCACTCGCACAAGCAAAATATTGCATTGCAAACAAACATATTAGCAGGGGTAAACAGGATGTGCAATAAGAGCCAACGGTGAAATCAATACTGTAGCCCTCTTTGTACTGACACAAGGCTCTTGTCAACCTGCTGTCTATAGCATCAGGCTGAAGGGCCAGGAAAGCGAGTTTTAATCTGCTAATGATTCACGAATAGTGTGATCCAAATTTAGAAGAAAATGTTAAATGAGGGAAAATAAAATCCGTTCAAATGCCAAAAGCTAAAATTTCAATTCCCTGGGCTTTCCTCAAAAAACGGTGATGACACTATAAAGTATGTAAAGAAGTTTGCCTTTCTCCAGAGGGGAAGAAAACTGTTGGACATGTTGGACTGTGTCAAGCTAGCACATCGTCGGAGTTTCCCATTGAAATAGTTGAGTGGCATGCTTCAGATGTGCTCTCCACAAACGTTTGAGTTTACTGAGAAAAAGTTAATGGCAATAATTAATGGACACAATCAAAAAAATAATGTCTGATGTTTAGAGATCTCTGTGTACACAGAGGCCCATTTTCATCAATAATCTTACTTGTGTTCTCATGGCACATTGTGTTATAGTGCGAGTTTATTAGGTTAAAACACAGACAAGTTACAGTTTTATTCATTATATTATTATTACGATAATATAAACAGACAAAACGATGGCTTCTTTAATCAGCAGAACAGACTTCAGCTGTGCTTATAACTGGGAATGTTTATTAAGCTCATATGATATATGCTTCTGTAGCACAATGTGAAGTCTGAGTCATCATCTGTCACAAAACCAACCCGAACCAGTTAGAAAGAAGCAGAAATAGCTTTGGATGTATCTCAGTCAAACTGTGATTTTACACTTTCCATGTTTGTGAGTCTGCTACGGTCTATGTCATCAAACCGTGAGTTCGAGGATCCTCGCAGATATCTGCATGCCGGCCTGTTTTTTGTGACTGGACTTGTCTGCAGGGAATTTATATTACGATGCACCAACCACACACGCACCCAGGTGAAGGACTTCAAAGAAGTATAGCAGGAACGACTACTTGGCTGCTGGGTGTCCAATGTGTCCACAACAGTGTGAAGTCAAGGCTTTGGAATGATTGGTTATTTCGCTGGTGATGGTTTAAACGTCTCTATAATTCATTAATCACCCCATTCTAATTTATTTTAATTTTTTTAAAACATAGTTTTAATAAACAGCTCTATAGAGCATTATTATCACTTTGACCTTCAGATCAATCTATTGACCTTGAGAGAGAGGTTAGAGGTCAAATGTTAGGTGATATTTTAAATCTTTATATGGTAGTTTCTGTACAGTATGTTAACAATACAACCCAGGCTTGTAAGAATCATAGTTTCTAATTATCAGGCTTTATTTATCAATTTTTGACTAATAAATCATTAAGTTGAACACCATGGTGGAAACATGAGCCCACTCTGCAACCCTACAACGATTTATCAGGATGAATTCAAAACTTTTGGAGCTGTCGTGTTTACACTCAGACTGACACGCAAACGTCACCAAAAACACAACCTCCTTAGCGGACGTGATTGATTACATGTTAACGGCTATTTTAAAATGTAAGCACATTTGATTAAGATGTTAGATTAGAGCTTAGGAGTTTGTCTTTGACCTTTGTGCGGTTCATTTCATGACAAAAGCATTGCTTCCCATGTGAACTGGCTCTGAATCAGCTGTTTTCTTTGTACAGTAAATTTAGCATGCTTAATGGAGACATTACATTTTCAAATTGTATTTCCAAAGTTAGAGGACATTTAGATTTAAAGGTGCAGGTCTAAATCTTAGGAATAATAGCTGATTAACAGTAATAGCTAATAGCTGATAGTACGAGCCAGCAGACGTGGACACTGCAGTTAACAAAAGTGCAACAGCAACTGCATTTCCCCTGTAATATTTAGTAAAACAATAAATAGGAACACGCCATTTCATGCCAAAAGATAACTGTCATAAGCTGAACAAGCAATAAAGAAAAAAACCTGTAAAGAAAGCGTCCGCTGTCCATAGATTTCTAACAAATACTTAAACCAATGCTGATTCTTTATTTCTATGCTGACGTTATTTTGGGCACATTTATCATTTCTGTGATGTGCGTATTCATTAATGTACGTATCTGCACTTGTGTTTGATCTAAGTCGGGGGCCGGAGCAGGCATATGTACATGCTCTTTTTTCTTTCTGTGGCCCAGTCGGTGTCACCCGTCTCTGGGGTTAGAGTAGCCGCGTGGAAGGCGGGCTCTGAGCCAGCACCACTGACATATATCGAGCTACAAATTCACCAGTACATGCTGTTCTGGAGGATTAACTGTGTGTGACTATGTGTGTGTGTGTGTGGTTTTCATGTTAGTGTGTAAATGTGCCTATATTTTATACATAATACACATACACTATTACAATAAAGGCGGTGGGAAAGTTTCTGAATGTTAAATGTTACCCATTTTTCTTCTACCAGCACGCTTTAAGAAAGGCATTATTTTTAGTTCACAGCCTGCACTGGTGCTGCATCCTGCCTGCTATGAGAGATGAGGACAATAACACACTGGACTTAATTTAATTTGCATAATGAAATTTAGATTTATCAGTTGAGGGAATATAAAACAAAATAGATAATTGCAAATTAGCCTCAAAGTCTGGTATAGTTGTCTGAAAGGAAAAATGGCTACTGTGTCCCAGAGCACACAATTAGCTTCGCAGCAAGAAAATTTGCACAACATAAAGCGTGAGATCCTTTCCACAGCAGCAGACGTGATCCTTACGCGCCGAGTAAAAAGCAATGTGGAGAAATAAGAGAATTCAGTAAAAAAAAAGAGCTCTGTGTCTATTTCTCTTGTGGTCTTCTCATCACATCTGCTTTCCCACACTTTCAGATTCTGTCATTCTTAGTTTTGTTGGCGTCCTTTGATTTTCTGAGCCAGTCAGTCTCTCTTTTCTCTGGTAAGATTGCCATTTGCCCGGCCTGCCTTCTTCCCCGTCTCTCTCCCTGCCCTGGATGCTCAGAGAGACTCAGCCAAGGTTTCCATCCGCCATCTGCTCCACCGCTACAACCAGTGTTTAGACTCCAGGGGTCCCGTCCAACGTTCAGTCTTTGTTTGTTCATCAGAGTCCAACCACTAAAACCCTAAAAATGATGTTGTTGACTTTCACGTCATTCCTCCTGATTTAAATGATGTGTACACTGAGTAAAATGGCCTCATGCCTTCCACCAGGTATATACAGGATGCCATCTGTTTCATTTTATTCGCATTTCTGAGAAATTCATTACAAAACTTTGGGACAACTGCTGGAGTTTAATGCTCAGTAAAGTTTAGCAGATGGAGGTTTAAAGGGAGATATTATATATGAAAAAGGTCACATTTGATTTGATGACTTACATGAAATATATTTTTCTAAAATGTTATGTTTGAACATGCAAACATATTATTAAATTAAATCTGAGTATTAGATAAAGACTCTTCACAGTTATTCCTTCGTTTTGTTGACATATTGGAGTCAAACGATTTTCACGGGCAGATGGTGTCCCCAATTTTTTTTTCACTTCATAAATTCAAAAATATGGTCAGCAGCCATCCACAAAAAGTACTAAAACTCTCAATACACAAGGCAAACAAAAAAGGCAATGGCAGTTTTATTTATATAGCACATTTCATTGCACCTAAACTCAGCGTAGGTTTGTCTTAAGGTAAAAACAGCAAACTCAAACTAAACAAACAAATTAATATGCAGTTCCCCAGGTGATGACTGCATTTTGTTATATTAAATGTGCCCAAATTTGCATAAAACTCCAACAAAGTGTGATAACAGAACACACGAATGCACTTTGTTTTTAGTCTGAAAGAAGATATCTGCAAAATACTCGAAACTGATGAAAAAACTGATGAACAAACAAAATTCAGTTCAATTATATTTTATTTATACGGTGCCAAAATCACAACAACAGTCGCCTCTAGGTGCTTTGTATTGTAAGGTAAAGCCTACAAGCTCACCATGTCTTGATTATTGGTTATTTTTTATACAATTTACAATCCATACATTTTGTTCTTATTAAAGGTTTAAATGATAAAAAAAAGTGGTTCAGTGAGTGATTTATGTTATCTAGTAATTTTAACATAAAAATGGATAATTAGGAGATGGTAGTCCCTTTCATTAATCAATGACTTTTGGCATATTCGGACTTCTACCACTTCTAAATCAATGTCGTCCGCCACTGATAAGGTCAAATTATAGTTTAACGAGTCAAAATCCTTTGGGAAGCAATGCAGTGAATCACTAGGATCCATTAATTAATGCTTTAACCTGCAGTTGTTTCTCATAATTACTGTACATTTTTATTACAGACTAATTTAATGTGTGACTCCTGATTGCATTTAGATATTCTGTTGAATCCAGGCAAATTATATTTATAATGTAATATAATAATAATATGTATATGTGTTATTTATGTAAAAAAAAAAAAGTTTAACATTTAGGCATCAGTGTGGATAAACATTCTATGGATGAATAATTGCAAAATAAATAAGATAATTAATTAAAATACAAACAAACAAATTTTTTTTTAAAGTTGGAAAATTGTTAGGAAACGTGAGATATGGCTAAATCTGTAAGTATACAGATAAACAAAGCAAATGTACAGCCAAACATACCGAGTACACGGTCGACAACTTGGACACTGATATGGTCTAAAATATTATCTTAAGATTGAAGCTTTGTTTTTCATTTTTTATCTTGTGGCTAAAGCGATTACTGCAAAAAACTGTTTTTGTTTTTGTGGATTATTGGGCTTCATCTGGGGAGACAACGCTGCTAAAGGAGGAGAGACCAGTGATAACAGGGTACATCCATCTTTTAAATATAGGCTATGGTTTTAGATCCCTACATTATGTTTTAGAAACACTTACATGGGTTACATAGTAGGAACAAAACAGTTACTGTACTTAGCTATTTTAGCCTTCTTAAGCCTAATATGTGCTAACGTGCATACCGAGCTGATGTTTAGCAGGGTGTTTACCATGTTTACCATCCTAATTTATTGTTTGCGAGCATATTTGCTTATATAGTATAACTATTTATGTCTGACTAATAGCTGTCACCTTATCTCGATCAAGACAATAAAGGTGAGACAGCAGAGTTTGATCTCTTAGATTTCTGATCATGGATCAGCCTAAAATTGTGAAAACTGAAGGGATTCAAACCAGGTAACCTCATATGTGTCAATCAGTGAGAGGACATTTTCATTTGATTGATATTTTCAAAGTAACACAGTAACTTTGGCTCGATGCATAAATATGAAAATGAGAGGCTGCTGGAAACTGCACTCTTTCTACTGAAAATTAATTCCAAGTGAGCAGCGTTGGCATTTTAACTCCTCTCATAACACAGCCTTTAATGTAGGTCCACTTCACTCCATTTGGCTTATAGTGTTTGGGCTGTATCTCTTACATAAATGCTGCTGTTGCAGGGGGAGGGATGAAAGGAGTGATGGATGAGGAATGGATTGATGCTGGATGGGTGGATGACAGAAGAGGGAGGATGGAGACGGAGAAGGACTTGTTCAGTGAACCATTGCATCTGCATCAGTAATCAGCAGTAGAAAAAAAGGTTGTGTGCACTTTTGCACGCTCCTTGCTCACAAAAATGCCCACACAAGTAAATACACTGACAAATATTAACTGTCTGTAATAAAGAAGAAACGTGCTTCTGTGGAGCAGTGTAACGTACATGCCTGACTATATATGTCTGCTTTTGTGGTTTGGAGTCTGGGAGTAACAGAATACATGTACCGGCATTACGTATTTAAAATACAAAATATTTTAAATCTCTATTTTTGATAATTAAACGCATTGCCGGAAACCCAAGCAAAACATGCAGTAAGAGGCTCTAATGCAATGCAAACTCTGTTTGGCAGCAACCAAGCTGCTCACCGTCAAAAGACTCCAACCTAAAGAAACATCTGGAAGTAAGTTCTCTTTTAAAAACTAACGTTAGCCTGCTGCAACTACCTCGTTTTAGTTGTGGTAGCTACCTGGGTTATGTGCCACTTCAGTATCTCTGCTGTACTATTGCTGTGTGATTTATTACTATTACTGAAGGCTACTCGCCACTGAGCTAACATTGTTAGCTGGCGTTAGCTGAGGTTAGTTCATAGACCGCAGACTGTTAGACTTGATGGATAGCATTAACAACCAGCTAGCTGCAAATAATCATGTGCAGTTCTGAAAGCAGTCTATGAGCTAACCTCAGCTAACGCCAGCTAACAATGTTAGCTTGGT
>VOQK01000033.1:20257-39099 GCA_015052645.1 Benitochromis conjunctus | reverse complement strand
CACACACACACACACACACACACACACACACACACACAGACTCTCTTAAAATATGCCTTCACATTTTAACTTTTCCCCACATGAAAGCCACATGACAAAAACATAACTGTGTAAATCACTCCCACCCACAACATGGCTAATATCTGATGCACACACACGCAGTCCCGTACACCTGAGTGTGCCAAACACCATGCAGTTGTTTAGCTCCACCTCCATCACATGCCTAATCTGGTGTCCTTGCTTCAGGGATAAAAAGGGCAATATTCTCTACAAGTTACTATAAAGATATAAATTGTAGACCAAAACCAGCAATTAACTGAATTGCTTCACTGTGTTACCATGAGGTAACAACAGCACACCTAATCAAAACTAAACCAGCAGATGCTTGACTTTTAGTTTATAAACTGGCTTTAATCTTGATTAAATCGACATTTTTCAGAATTAAACTCGAAGCTCCCTTTATTAAGACGCTCCCTGTTGAATTTCAACAACCATGAACTGAAGCGGGAACTCTGTCTTAACTTTAAAGTCACGACCTCGAATTGAGGCAATCTGTTATTCTAACTTTGATGCCGTCAGGGTTTTTTTCAGAGGCTTGATAAAGCTCCTGTGGAGCCGCAGAAGACATTATGCAACTGTTTTGACAGGATGAGCAGTGCTCCTCGGGACAGGCATTGCAAATTAGCTTAGGCATGTGGCATATTTGTCCCTATACAAATAAGCCATGAACATATCACCTGAACTTCCTGGCTCTTCTATACATATGTATTTGTGTGTATCTGTCTGTGTGTGTGTGCAAAGTACTGAGAAACTTGAATAGTTATACGTATTAATGCCATGACTGTTGTGTAATGGGATAATATTTGCCTAGGCTTGTGGAAACGACATACTTGCATGCGTCTCACTGCTGCATTTTAATGGTTACGACATGCAAAGCGTAAAAGACTGCCAAACATAAACATCCTGACTGATTACAGCGATTAGGATGGCCACGTTTTTTTGTCATGCCTTTCTCCTTTCTGTCTCTATGACACAGTTTCAACAGGATTCTGGTTGCTTAGTAACCAACTGCAGTCCGAGGATTCTGGGTAAGTGTCCGCAGAGAGAAAGAGCAAGAGGAGAGTTAAGGACAGGAAGGTGGAGTAGTTTGTGTCCTTTGTCGGCATTTTGGCCACTGTGTTTACATTTTTTTGTCTTTAATTGTTTCCTTTGTATTTTCTCCTCCTTTCTCAGCCTTTCCTCATCCCTACCCTCCCTCCTGCCTGAGCGCCCGCCGTCCTTGTTCTCCCCCTCCTAAAACTACTCTCACGCTCCAAATTGTCAAGGGAACGGGTAAAAAAAAAAAACACCTCCCGCTCATTTCCCTTCTCCTCTTTTTCCCCTATTTTTTCTCTCTTTTTTCTCCGCCCCTGCATGCCAACCATATCACCAGTCCATGTAATATAATGCAACTGTAATCTTTACATTTTCTCCTTAATCTTTCTGCAAACACATACACGAATGAAGCAAACCCCTTCCTAAATGTATGCATCTATTAACCGCTATGTTAAACTTCAGGATCATTGTCATCATAACGATATCAGCACGCTTCTGACTAACCACCACTAACCTCACATTAAATATTTACATACGGGAGCCAGCACATCATTTAGTGAAAACACCGTCCTGCTGTTGTCCCCTTTAAGGTGTTTGTTTGGGAGCATGTTGGCTCTCTTAGACTACTATAGTGCTGACCCCACAGTATTAAAGAAGGAAATGTAAACAGCTACAGGTTACAAGGTACACCTGCAGAAGTCAGTTATAGTTACTTTTTAAATCTAAACCAAAAGCTGTGTGATCAGTAAATTCTCTGACTTGCGATGTGCACGATGTGGTCAACCCTCCTAACTTGTCATAATGTGAACCTAACTAAGTCGTTTTGGGGTCTAAAACCAATCAATTAACTATCAGTCTTCAATGATGGTTGTTAATGATGGTTATGAGAAAAGTGTTTCAAAGCAAGGAGTGAGCATTTATATCTGTGAGCAGTGAAAAGGAACTGTTTGAGGGGGATCCTACAGAGTTGAAAGAAAATGGAAAGTTCTGGTTTTGCTTGAGGAAACTATTACTTCTTGGAGTAATCTACCAACAGCTGAGGTAATATAGCAGGAGCGCGATCAGCAATCAACAGATACAAATTATGAGAACCAACAAAGAGAGGGTAAATCTAGCAGACTATGTAAATTGCGTTGTGTTCCCTATTAAAATTTCAGGGTAAGCACAAATGTAGCACAAAGTTGCTCTTTTCTTTCAGTATAATGTAAAAACATAGAAAAGGAAATGCCTCCTGTTTAGTGAGCAATCGGTGGAAAAGACAGCAAATGCCAGGAGATTAAAGAGTAGTTGTATTCCTTCATGTAGTTTAAACGACTGCTTTGGAAACAGGGTTGTGTATGAATGTACGCTTAAGTTTCTCCTCAGAAACAGACAAAAACGCAGCTTCTGCAATGGCGTGAGCTAGACATCAAATGACCATTGAAGATACAATCTACCATTCCAGAAACAACTCAAAAGGTCAAAGTCTATTGGTTGTATTTCTGCCTTCTACCAGATGGCCATATGCCCTGCCCTGCCGGCTAGCATATGGGCATCTGGAAACAAACCAAGCCATGAGCACTTGGTACACACACCCACTCTCATAACTAAACATGGTAAATATTCATGGATGAATGTTGTATGTGTGTGTGCACGTGTGCGCGTGTGTGTGTGTGCATGCGGGCATGTCTTAAGAAAAACAAGAAAATCATATTATATCTTATTATAAACCTCCTGCAAATCAATCATCATGTAGAGCCATTAGCAATAAAAAATATATATACCAAGTGTCCAAACCACACCACACACTCTCCTTTAGAGACATTCCAGAATAATGCCTATGTATGCACGTATAGTGTAAGTGCACACAAATATGAGCTTGTGTGTGGCCATGTGCGAGCTATGAAACTTGGCAGCTTTCTCTGTTAGCTCACCTGATCCACAAGCTGGCCACATCCCCAAATGACCGGGCACATTGTCAGATAACTATTATATAAGCCTGCTTTCAGGTTCCTCTGCTGCATTAGTGCTGAAGATAATCACAGTTGAACATTATACAGCAAAACCAAATTAGTATTGGGTACATCTGGCCATCTAGCCAGCGCTTTTATCTAACATGACTTGAAAAGAAACGCCACAGAGTGCCCAAACTGAAGCTGAGCATTAAATATCTTCTTTATTTTCTTCAGGAAATATATTTATCACTGAATCAGCCCACTTGATTGACCGCAGACCCATATATTATATGTCGAAGCCCAACAGTGTCAGGTTTTCAGTTGTTTCAGTTCAGTTGTGGAGCCAAATGAAGAAACTGTGAGGCAAACAGGGAGAAAAAACTTAAAAGGATTAAACCAAATGCACAAGACAGACAGAAAACGTGTTTTACATAGACACACCGCTAGACACACTCCAGGTCAGTCAGCTCTATGAAATGATTCCTCAGATGTGGTCTGAACTCTGCCAACAAGAGTTCAAACTGCCCTACTGACGTCCTGAAAGACGTACCAAAGCAGTTGTGATACAGCTTCAACACCTGGATGAAACCATGAAATTCTACCTGCTGCTGCCTTCTCGTGAGATTTGATTGGACCCAGAATTTCCATTTCCTCCTTTTCTTGTTAACAGCCTTGGTAGTTATAAGTGACAATAAGTGTAAGAGTCTGAAACAGTCATACATAGTTTGGTGCTGCTGTTATTGAAAAATGTTCATTTCTGTCTGTTAAGGATAAGCAATAAACTCCTCTGTTATTTGTAAAATGCAAAGTTTATCATTACTTATATCTACTTTCAGTTGCTCCATTGGTCGTCATGTGGGTAGCTCTGCGTGTTTGATTTGGGAGCTTTTACGGCTGATATACTTCCTTTGACAACCGAAACAAAGATTTCTCTTGGAATCAAAACCAGGATCTTCTGCTTGTTAGGCTGATGTGTCAACCATTACACTATGGGGCCTCCACAGCAGGCATATTTCCTAATAATTCAGAATCAGAGAGTGAAAAGTCAGAATCAGACACTGGGGTACCATATGTAGTCTGTTTTAATAAAATAATAAAATGGTGCATGAATGGACATGAAGTAAGCAGGTGCAAAGATTTAGAGAATTTTTGCACATTTATTACTTTCATGTAATCTTTGTATCTTCATCTTATTCGTTAATCCTTGTTCACTTTTGGCGCACAAGCATTAATTAATTAAGGGATTAAGGTTTAGAGTGCTAGCATCTTCTTTCTCTAAGCTCTTGCTAAAAACAGAGAAATGAAGGGATTAAGGTTTAGAGTATTAGCATCTTCTTCATCTGTTCAAAAACAGAGAAATTTGGTAATTCTAACCTGATTTCTGGTTTCACAGGTAAGCACCGTACACCAGGACTTTTTGGGAAAGCAACACCAAGAAACGTAAATAGCAAACTTGTGTTTTTAGAAACGCTTATCTGGCCACACAAGAGTAAACGAGTGCATAACGTGCACAAAAATATACCTACAAATATATCAATTCAATAAGCTGATGTTGTGAAAGAGCAAATCCAATTCCATCATGAGTTTTGGCAAAAATAAACTAATTAATTTAAAAGAAAAATCAATTTGCATCGATTTAGCGAAACAAATTAAGTACAAAGTACTAGAAACTATCTACACAGTTTCAGTCTCACAGTGCAATACAGAGTTCTGGCAAGCAGTGAACAGTCATTATAATGAAGACGCTGAGTCCAACAACAAGCAAGACCTCGAGTCTGCATTAAAGCACAAGCTATGTCTCAAACAGTATGCTTATGTGGGAATAACTGTTCTCACATTTTCTGCACTCCAAGGCTGTCATAATTGAAAATATCCAGCAATCAGTCTGACATGGCCGTGTGACAGACAGGTGTGATTGTCTGTTCAAGGTGTGTGTCTGTAGTCTGTCCGTGTGTGTGTGTGTGTGTGTGTGTGTGTGTGTGTGTGTGTGTGTGTGTATGTGTGTTCCCCAAACCGGCATCAGCTCTTCTGTAAAATAAAGAAGGCACACCTCCTCGGGCATAATGAGAAGTTTCTTTTATCACACGCACACTGAAAGGATTATTCCAGAAGAAGAAAAGCCCCGAGCCATTAAAAGATGACATTTGTCTTCCCTCCATAAAAGTTTTCTATCTGGCGCTTCGTTTTTCATTTGAGAGCAGAGAGCCTCGCCCCTGCAGTAGAACTGAAGGACCAAGAGGGCACGAAAGACAAAGAGACAAGGGATTAAAAAGCGGATTAACAGAAAGACTGACAAGAAAAAACAAGAGGCACTGCAAAGAGATGAAAACGTATCAGGAAGAAACAGCAAGACAGGAAGAAAGAACGCAACGGAAAGCTTTTAACGTTTCCTGTGCTGACACAGTGACGTCTCACACACATTCATGCTGACCACAGTTTGGTGCACTGTGCAAAAAATTTCTGCTTATTGCCTCATATCTGTAAAATAACTCCTCCTCACTGCACTCATCCCCAGAACAGCCAACCGTGCACGAACATAAACAAACAAACACACACACCTACACACACGCGCAGGCCGCCAAAATCCGACAGATTGGCGAATGTGTTGTTTCGCCGCTCTCTTTCATTAAAAACCTAAATCTGTGGCACTTAGACGCAACAACTTCCTTCCTATGAGTCTGCTCCAAATCACCTCGGTCGCTGAGCGCCAGACACAGAGCGGGAGGACCGAGGGACACGGAGAGAGACACAAAATGGAGATTAGAGGCAGCATAGGGCAGAAATCGAGTGAAAGAGTAATTGAATTTGTTTCCATATTTTTAGGATGTGTTACCATAGGAACCACATTTCCTTGCAGCTCATCCTTCAGCACACAGACTCAAACACATAATTTATTTATTTATTTTTCTAATTTTCCGCAGAGATCAAGGTTTGGTCCACAATCCAAATGGTGTTGGATTACAGAACCATGTTAATCTCAGACCTTGAGTAGCAGAGCCCGGGAGGAAACTAGAGCACATGGCTTGGTCGTGTAATTGTTATTTATTACCTGCAATTAATGCAGTTAAAGAGCACACTCCAGTTTCTCCCCCCGGGCTCCACTACTCACTGGTTTTTGATCTACAATGACCTGTCCTTAGAGAGCACTGCTTGCACTGAAGTGTAAGATGAAGCTCTCTCTGACTGCTGTGCCTTTATTTACTTTCTTATATAACACTGCTTTAATCCGACACTGTCTTTTTCTCTTGATGAAACCATAAAATTATTGAAAATGATTTAAAAATCACAGACGTATAGGCCATGTGTCAACATCTTTAGCTGAAAAAGAACAAAATCTGCACTTCCTCTTTGGGCTTTTAAGGCCATTTCGTAGACTATTATGTTTAATATGTCATACACTGACTAACGTGTAGCTGCAAGCCTTAGGCAGGTTGAATGTGTGAGGGTTTTTTTTTGTCTACTCTGAATTTGAGAACTTTAGAAGAGTTGGGAACCAGTTGGGATGAGTTGGGAACATCCCCGAACCCATAAACAGCACAAAAGATGGACAGAGCTACTGTGATGTCACCCACTGAAGCCCAGTTCCAAAGCCTTGATATCAGTGTTTTCACCATTGCCATCTTGGTGGTTTGAAACCGGATGTGATGAGAGAGGGACGGTCTGACTGCTCATCAGCTAACGACATGTCAATCACAAGTCACCAGCCAATGACCCTATCCCACAAACTCCTCCTTTCCGAAACAAAGATTTTAAAACTTTATTTTTTATACAGTGTGACCCCAAACGAGTGAGCACATAAACTCAGCAAAGTGTTTAAATTACACTAAAGCAAACACGACATGAGGGAAACACACAGCATGATGGAGAACACAACAAAGACCACAGGGAGACTCAGACAGTAAATACACAACGTGGTAATTAGAGTAACGAGACAAGGGGAAGCAAAACTGAACACAACACACACGAGACAAAGAACTGTCAAAATAAAACAGGAAGTAGCACACACACTGAGATCAAGACTGTGAGACACATGAACGCGACGTAGGGCCTGGAGATACGCAAACATGGATACTGAGAAGACAAAATGGATCACAAAGATGATGACTAAAAATTACATAACCTAGTGAGGAGCACACACTGGAAGCAAAAAGAGACTAAGAAGCAACAGGAAACCATATTATACTGAAAGGGCTAGGTACAAAGCTGGAACATAAACCTCACTTAAAATCCAAAAGGACAAATCATGAGTGCAAACACACAACGCAAACTATCACAAAACTCAAAACAGCCCAGAACTCATAATGAACTCATAATGCTGGGTTCAAGACAGTTTTTTTAATTAATTCAATTAAAGAAGTCTAAGCTCGGTATATGCTAGTTTACGAGTTTATGTAAACTAACATAAACTCTACTAACAGAGTAGCTAGCATTAGCTTAAAAGTCTGAATTGCACTCCATTGTTTGCTCAAATGCTCCAGAAATATCTAGATGACAATAAAAGTTCATAGTTCATATCCTACTACAGGTTTTCATCAATAATTAATTAAAAAGCTAGAATTTTAGGGCCTACTGACTAAAAATGGAACACATACAGGCAATTCATTAACCTTTAAATAAAAATATTATAGCAGACTATGTGCTTGCATCTATTGTTGAAATGCTCATATGATGTAGGTACTGTTTGATTTTCGATGTCTAAGACCCAACAATCAGATTATTAAGGCTTTTATTTTTGATGCAGAAACAGACAAACAAATGTTTTATGATATCTGCATCATAAGACATTTATGACGGCACACAGTAGCACTCTAAGTGTACAGCAGTTGACAACAGTTGCTGACTTCTGATGTATTTCATTATTCACCACGCAGCTTCTCCAAATAACCTTCAGTGGGCAAAATGCCACACCTAGCAGAGATGGAGATGCAGAGCCATGGAAGGGTGTCTACACACCGGGGCAGAGGTCCTCGTGGTTTTTACAGCACAGCCACGAGAGAGTGGGCAAGATATTTCAATGTTATTTTTATTATTAGCCGAGACAGCAGGAGACATAGCAGACCGATTTGGTGATGGATTTGATCCAAAGGTAAAGGAAGGTTTATGTGCGCATCTAAACTCCTCTCACAGCATGAAAACAACAGCAAATGTAACGCACGAGGAAAAGACTGTGTCATTCTGCCTCTCGTCCAGTCTATTACATAAGCGGATGATTTTTTTTAATTACCAGATAAAAACACATACAGTACAGATTCCCTTAGAAATCTGAGCAAATGCAAAACATTACCCCCCGTCACCCAAAATGAGCTGATTCCTTAACTTTGTGCTTTAATTTAAACAATCTTTATCGCTTTAATTGTTTCTGATGAAACTAAATTCTCGATGTTTGATCACACTAAATTAAAGTTACTCGAGTAGCTCTGTACTTCAACGCAAAAAGGTTTGAAAGGATTTAAGGTTAGGGTTGACCACACCGCCCCAGCCTAATCCATGACGTAAGCACTCTTCTGGGAAGGCAACATTTTAGTTATCAGTGCTACATCAGTGCTACATCAGTGCTACATCAGTGCTACTATAAAACTCGAACTCACGCTGACCTCCATCATCTCAACATTTTACTCTGTTATAATGACGCAACACTTTCCACAGGCAGGAAAAACACATTATTTGGCATTTCAGTACAGTTCATGGCTCACTGGCCAAGAGTGATCAGTAAACAATAGTAAAACCACATATACTGGAGCCATGGCAACAGCTGACAACATGGGATACACCTGGAGCAGGTACTGCAAAATTGCCACAGCAACTGCTTCAATTCAGCATGAAGAATTGGGTGGAGGGGCTGTGCTCACAGGAAGTACAGGGGTTAATATTAACTAGTGTCAATACAACGCAGACGGCACTAAAAGAGAATCCATGTGTTTGTCAGTGAGGCATCACGTTCACTGTTGAGGTCATGTTCACATTTATCATATGTATCCTCATATGCCCATCACACTCTCTAATATCTTGTACATTAACAAACAGACTATAAGCCTGCTGAAAATTACCATGGAAACAGAGCTTACATGGACTGCAATGAAGAGAAAGTGAAAAAAATAAATAAATATATACATCACAGAATAAAATATGTCCTGTTTTTGGATTTCTCTGAATTGGGATGAATCCGTATCCCTGCTTTGGTAATTGGATAAGCAGAGTTGTTTATATTCAGCATCTCAAGAAATGGTCTTGTTCCCAATCTGTGGAACACCTGCAGAAGGAAGTCATGTCAGGGCCAATACGGATTTCTGGTAAATACAGTTTCATTTTTTAAGGCCCTATAAGAAAGCTCTGTTTAATCCTAACAATGAGCATGCAGATTTTCTTATATCTGTGTATTAGAAAGGCCCTATACTTCACAAGGCAACCCAAGACCCAATGTCCGCTTCATTAGGTACACCTGTGCAGTCTAACTGAGTCTGATATCTCAAAGTTTCTGGGTTTTTTTCTTTTTCTACTGTCCGCTCTTTTTTATGTCTGTGTCTAACTCTATTTCGATCTAATCTTTTTGCTTGTCAGCTAATATTTTTGTTTTGTTTTTTCCAGCATGTCACCCTTCACTCCCTCCTTCCCTCGGTCTTCCACTCCAACCTTAAAGCTAAACAAGGTAGGTAGTGTTTCCTCCCGTGGGAGACGAGTGCAGTGAGACCTTAGTATAGCAAATAGAAAGTGACAATACATTCATTACTTATGCCCACACGCTTCCTCACTCTCACTCCTGCTCCTATACACACATACACACAGGCGGGTTTCCTTCACTTCAGAGGACATTCACCTTAAACTGCATACAAACACTAACCTAAACATAGTTTTATCCTACTAACGTAAAACCAAGACTTTCTAATATAATCATTTACATGATGTACAGAACTGTGCAAAAGTTTTGAGCCACCCCTTATTTCTTTTTATTTTGCTAGAAAAAAAGACAATAGCTGCAAGCAAGGCAACAATAAGGCAACATCAGAGTTTGTACAATTATAGTAATCTTTAAAGTCAATATTTGTCCCTACAATGTTAATGCTTAAACAAACGTATGCCTTTAGGCACGCTCAGTCCACCTCTCGTCCCCCTGAAGGGTGCATAATGTGAATGAGCTCTACGGTCTACACCATGAAGAAAATGTCGGCCATTATGCTCAGTTTTAGAACCAATCCGCAAAAACAAATTAGTAACCTTGCATTTAATCTTTCTAAGAGTCACAAAAAACTAAATGGGCACCTCCTCCACCCTGCAACAAGCTCAGACAGATGACAAAACATCACCATATGTAGTTACTGCCAATGCATACCTAAACCAAATCACAGCATCCAAATGAGTATCCCATATATGTGAATGCTCTGAGAGCTGTCACACATTCAGATCTAGAATGCACATCTCAACTCAAAACATGCAGTGCATTCATTTGGTGAGTACAGTATTTGTATAGATGTTATTAAAAAAAAGAGAATAAATGTGTTTTTTGATTTAATTGTGCAGTTCCCTCAAAGCTTCTACAGCTTCACTGCAGTTAAAGTAAAGTTTAACACTAATCCATTAACCCTCAGTTATTAGCAAGCTTCACGTTAAACCCCACAAGGACCTTAATCTTCACAATACTCTGCAACCTTCAGCTCACCACATAAGTGTTACCTTTGGAAGTTTCACATTGATTAAAAGTACTTCTTATTCACTCCTTGTTACGCAACCACTGATCATTCCGCTCCAACGTGTTGTTGAGTTACCAGCTTATTTGCATAACAAGGGGCATGCAAATGTATTTTTACGGAAAATCGATTTCCGCCCAAAATCGGACGCTTGAAGAAACCTTTTTTCCCTCAATTCAGCTCCAAGTGAGAAGTGACAGAAAAGACAGAGAAGAAAGTTCTCTTTTCACTGCGTTTGCAATGTTTTGCTATACGACCCAGGAGAAGCTGCAATGAATTTCAACTTTTAAGGCAATTTCTGCCTCAGTACCAATAGAAGCACAATAATGGCCGAAATGAGAAGTGGGCTGCTGACACACTGTTGAACGCTCTGGCTCTGAGACACTAGACTGCACTGTTGCACCAAATCTGTCTAGCATTAACTAAAGTACACTGACAGCATGTTAAGTTTGTATGTGTGTGCATATGTGCGTTTGTGTGTGTGCTTCAAATCAACTGCATCATATCTTGCCATGATCTGAAAGGATCATGCACATACAAAACATGCTGTATTAATGTTGACTAAGAGCCAGGTAAATGTCATCGATTTCATAGCTAACTGCGTCTCAAGTTACAGTTTCCATAGAAACAGATAAAATATGTACAGAAGCCTCTCTATCCGTGTGAATGAGCCATACCATAATGCTCTAACTGGTGTGGGTGGACAGGCACCAATTGCAGGAGTCTTTTCACAGTGTAGCGCAGAGCTCGATCTGCATGTTGCAGTGTTTTTAGAAGCCGGGAACACTTTCTTTCCAAAGACATATTTTGGTAATATTTGGTACAAAGAACAGAGTACACCATATATATATTGCAGTTGAGGATAGGCATTCTCAGTTGGAAAAGACAGAAATAGAACGCCGGGGTGATCATATAGCACTCAAACAGGAAGACAGTAGTGATAATATTGATGTTGGGATTTATTGATAGCAATAATACATTTAAAAATGAATCTGACCTGTTATTTAATTTAGATCATGTGTTCAAGTCTGGGGCTCAGTAATGAACTCTAGCTGAGGGTCAGGAGCTTCCAAGGCTTCCCATATGTCTGCTGCTTGATGCAATTTCCTGTCACAGTCCGAGACAGTGCCAGATACACAGCATAATTGCTCTCTAATTTCCCAATTAAATTGTTTGAGCAGCACAAATGGAAAGTATTAAAGTTTAATAAAAGAAGAGTAATCAGTTACTGAGAATCCATATGCCCAATGACCCCAAGAGACTTCTTAAAGTGGTTATTAATTATTTATAAGCATTATCAGATTTTTTTTTTCGCCAAACTGTAAAAGTAAAACAATAATGTTTAAATGCATTCAAATTAAAGCCATACTTCATGCCACTCTAACTAGTGAATTAAGTCTTTGTCTGGTCACAACAACCTCCGAAGCAGGTAAGTGAAATAATGTGATCCAAGCTGAACATAAACAGCCCCCTCCTCCAAAAAAAAGAGAAAGCGAGATCAATATGAGAGCACATAGTTTGTCTTCTGCGAACAGCGAGCGATTCCTCAAGTTTGCAACCACAACAGAAAGTCTGGGCAAATCGTTAGACTATCTTCTTCTATTCATGTATTTTTGATCATACTTGTTTTTGATCAATCGTGTTTGCAAATTGCAACAATTTGAAGTCCCCGGGCTCATTTTTTCGTGCTTTTAAAAGTCAGGATGACAGCCAGGCAACGCTCCAGCAGATGAGCAACGTGTGTGTCCAAGAAAACCCCAGTTTGCTTGTCCTCTTGGCAGCATGGCTTTAAATAAAATAGCTAACCAACGTTACAAGGTAAACACTCTACTGTGCTAAAGAAAACACCGTGTTGGCGTGAGGAGCGAGATTCCTGTAAAAACAATATGATTCATCCAAAAACAGTTAAAAACGCAGTTCTTCTTATTCACTACGTTCCTGTTGCACTGCTGTTAACGCAGGTACTTGCGACCACAAATGCTCCGCTTGACTAAGGTCACACTGACCTGAGGCAACATCTGGCCAGATGTCATTTTGTCATTCTTTACTGATTGACACCTTTTCCTAAGTTTGCAGGCATATGCACCTTTTTTTACTTTCCCAATATAAACCCCAAAACATGGAACTGTTGATAATGAAGAAGACCTTGAGCTTTCTTCTCAAATCCTCGGAATAGCAATTAAAGCCCTTCATTTTTAAAACTCATCACATTAAAAAGTGATATGAAATGAACCACTGAATATAAGAATCGCACACTTTCAAATGTATTTGTCTGTGAACATCCAACAGAGAATATCTGTATGTAAGAACTGTGACTCTTAACAGTGATCACCTAAATCCAGTGAAACAAAGCCATGAATTTCCTCAACATGTCTTCGTGAAGTTGGACAGACTTCAACACAACTTTTTAGGCCTTCATTTGGGCGCAGTATTAGATCCTGTTTCATGTCAAAAGGCTACTCTACCCAGAGGACAGGTGATGTAGAAGTGCTTCATGTGCTGCTACACCCAACCCGACTCAAGTCTGAGAACAAGCTGAATAACCTGAGAGCAACTCTCACTGTCACCACCTGCAGTCCGAAGGTACAGATACACGCATGCCATCCAAGGTGAGAAATGGACAAGCGTGCTTTAGTTATCAGCAGAAGGATGATCATTTATTTAAAGCCAACATGAAAACTTTTAAAGAGCCATCTAGCTTGATCCCTGCCACAAACCCATCTCTTGAATATGTTTGGATATATTTTGTTCTTTACCTACCAACATCTGTTACACCAAATATTTCCCTGGTGGTGGAGTTCTAACAGGCCATCTTCACTTCCTGCTTTAGCATACTGGTTTCTTTTCTGTGCTTGCATGAATTGCTGTTTGTCACAATTCGGGCACTGCAGCAGGACTAAAAAAGCCTACACCAAAAGCGGATGTGAAAACTTACAGTGTAGTACAGAGGCAATACAACACAAAATGTATCTCGGCATCCTCTAGCTCTTTATTTTTCCCTTCGGTCTTTTTGTGCATCTCATTTCTTTTATTCTGTTCCCCAGCAGCTCTCCTCTCCACAGCTCTCCACTTTCTCCCCTCTCTTATCCATCGTTATATCTCTCCTGCTGTCTAGAAGCTGTCACATGCTTGAGGAGACTGAACAGAACACCACGGCCCTACGTGACAGCCACCTGCTGTACATGTGTGTGTACGTGCATAAGAGTGTGTGTAAAGAGGAGATCATTGGCACGGTGTACAGTGAAGCATGTCAGAACTCTAACCAAAGACTAGATAATTCCTTTTGTGTGTTTGTCAGTACGATTTCTTTCAGTCCGATGGCGACTACATACACGGAAAATACACACCTAAAGTGGACAAGCATGTAAACCCAAGCATTTAGTGTGTGTGTGTTTGTGTCTTCAGTTGTGTCCATAGTGTTTGGTGGAGACATTAGTCCATTAGCAGGATCACACTATCAACAAATGGAGCTTAAAAAGCAACTTTGATCCAGCTGAATACAACAGGATTAGCCTAAAGCCTTTATACATACAAATACTCACTTTGTACCTCACGCATACATGCTCACTTGCGTGTGCGTGCACACACACACACACACACACACACAGCTTTTAAAAAAAAAAGGAAACACTCATCATGCACATAATTACTCTCTTTCATTTAACCTCTGTTAAATCAGACGGCTCAGTGAACAGAACATTTTCCAGCGTTTTTTATGCAGGAGTAACATTTCCTGGGGTGCAGCTTTTCTTTGCCCTTTCATTATTTTGGTGACAAAAGTACACCACACGTGACTCCGACTGGGGTCAGCACATGCAAAAAGGACTCCTCAAATGGACCTTCTACTCTATCGTGTAAGTTGACGTCTGAAACAAGTACTTTCTTCTAAATGTCTATACTTCCACCCTCTGCTGCTTCTTGCAGCTCTCTGAAGAGCAGGGCTGGATGGTGACAGGATGTTACTGGCACCAGTGTTGTTATTTCAGCTTGCTGAACCCATTCTTTGTCAATTGTCTTATTGATTCCTTATTGAATTCTCTGTGTGGAGAAAATTGACTCAACACACACATGGTTTAAGTATGCAGTACAGCATTGGTTAAAGGCATTATAAGCTTGGACGAACCTGACGTTTTGCAACCAATACTCACCTAGTGGAGATTTTCAATTGATGCAAACTGGCATGTCAAAATATGTTCATATTGGGGGGTTTTGTGGGGGGGTTGTAATTCTAGGTTAATTCTAATTCTGAAACATGAAATGCTTAAAAACTGCAATTCCTCATTTGACCGCTTGAGGCAGACTCCAAAAACAAGTCAATTCCAATAGACACCAGTGTCTAACAATGGTTTTGGGGTAATTCGTCACAACTGTGCAGTGGGGGCTGGCTCTGCTAGGCATCAGCTGATCTGAGTCACTAAGGAGGGCCTCTGGTTTGTGGGTGTGGTTGAGGCATTTTTAAATGTTGTGGCTAGTGAAATTCTAGAGCTCTGTTTCTGTGTTAGGTATCTGTGTTTGTGTAATCAACCAACTTTATTCGATTCCAAAATAATGTCATTTCTGATTTCACAAAAAAAAGCAAGATGGCAACAGCCGTGATGTCAAAACGGAGACTTTAAGATAATCCAAGGTGGCTTCATCTATCTTTAGTATACAGTTTACGTATGAAGCAGTGCACTTGCCATTCAAAAAGGATGTAAATATCGTAAATCGTAAATATGTTATTGTCAGATTTATGTGCAGTCTCCAGTTTAATCTGTGTGCATGTCAAAGTATGATCAAGCTGTGATTTCCAGACTAAATCATGCTCCACCAGCTCCAGGCTGTGCGCTAAGTAGACACATACTGTGTCTTGATTCACAAAAATTGGCATTCAGACAGTCAGCTTCAGAAACTAAAAGCAATAATGTGACATTTTATAAAAGTGATTGCATATTTGTGAAGCTAGCATCAACACGGGTGTTTAATATAAAAGGCAATCACAAAGAACTGACAATAAGCAGTTTCACCCCTCCCAGCTCCTCTGCCACCCTCCGACCTCCTTTCTTCTCCCCCTTTTCTCTTTCCATGCTTTTTGCTCCCTCGTCTTCTTCCCCCCTAGTGAAGCTAAAGGTCAAAACTGTCTCGGGCTTGGAGATAAATCAGCTTCCATCACATCACTGTGTGTACATCTTTATGCTAAACCACAACACACATAAGACCCGATCACCCTCAGACCTTCCTCCCAGCAGAAGTGGCATTCATCGCAGAGTTGCATAAAAACTGAAAACATTATGCTGAACATGATAAAGGGAGTCATTTTCCCATAGTCTCATAGTCCCTCTGGCTCACGTGCTCATAGGTAGAGAGACGCATATGCACACAGAGCCGGTTGTTTAAAGCTGAAGCGATACAAAGAGTTTTAATGTCGCATTTATCTTCCCTGTCAAAGGCACTTATACAGTGAATTGCTTTCCCACTTTCTGTCCTCTCTTACTGAGTCCCTCTGTACGTGAATCGCTCTTTTCGTGCAGAGTGAATAAAGGACATGACGTGTTTTATGGTGCGAAAGATGATTGTTGTGCCCACTGCTTTAAAAGTTGTAATACACTTGGCATTGTCATCAATGCTGGTAGCGTTATATACATGAATACAATATAAGAGGTTAAAGACATGGGGGGGAGGTGCGAGTGTAGCGTAAGAGGTATCATGTTCTCCTCTTTGAGTTGCGTGCACTAAAAGAACCAGATATGACCTGCTGGAAGCAGCAGGTCATATCTGGTTCTTTTAGTGCACGCAACTTAATGCTATATTAATGATTGTATGTCACGCAGAGGGAAAGACTGATGCTCTCTCATCACGGCACTCGTTCAGCCTTCACATTACTTCTCTCTCTCACGCTTATTCTCTGATGTGTCTTCCAACCTCAGCTCATTCCTAATGTAATTAACCTGACTTTGCTCCCTCTTCTGTATTAATGACTGCACTGCTTCTTTCTTTGCTAGACTGCTTCATTTCTGTCCTCTTCTGAACTCGTCTTCCTTTGATTCCCCAAAACCTTCTCTTCTATCTTATCCACACATCTCTATCGTTTAGCCTTTTCCTACCTTTCTTAGTCTGCGATCCTACTGTAATATTTCTTTTCCTGTCTCACCAATCTGCCACAGCAATGTCACCAGACCTGGTACTTACAGTGCTATTCGATACCAAAATTCAAAACTTCTTTTTCTTTAGTGCCGTAGGTGACATAGAAGAAGAAGGAGAAAGCTTTGCCAGCCTGACAGTAACTACAAATGTACCAGCAAAAACTAAATGTGAAAGATGGCGACTAGCGCAACTGGTGCAACAGCTCTGCTCTGACTCATTGGTAAGAAAAGCGGAGTCGGCTATGGAACTACTTTGCAGTCATGGAGGAGGTGACCAAGGAACGATAATTGAGTCTCAAAAAGCAATACACGAATGATGTTAGCCTGTTTTTTGGACCAAGGGAGGAAATACTTCCAATTTAGCAGAGCAGCTAAAAGAGCAACATCCAGATCTACTTGAAGAATTCAAGCAAAGTTTCAATTTACATTAACACCATCCAATGTATTATCCTTCTTAGATTAGCCTGAAATGCATGTTACCATTTTGCTTGGGACAGCTTTGTTCCACAAGCTGAACATGTTTGCTAAAGCTAATATTAAACGCTGACGTTAATGCAACTGCAACATTAGTAGGCTACTCTGCAACCATCATAACATTTAAGACTGCTTCTGTTAAAAAAAATCTTTTTTAACATTAAAATAAATGATATGCCACCGTGTCCGTGTTTTCAAATGACTTTTTAATAAAGGCATTTACGTTTAACTACACAAAATGATCATTTTTGTTCTGGTATTGTGGCATCCCTAACCTCCAATCAGATTTTTTTAAAGCTTTTGTTTCTAGTGCTTTTTACTTTTTGCCACTGTTTGAAATGTTTTAATTGTGTTCATTTATTACCATGGAATGCTGCTCTCAGGATCTCAGGATGTAATAGTAGCTTGAAAATAAGTATAGTTTAAATAGTTTTAAAAAAATGCTTTTATTTAATTAAAAAAAACCACACACACCCTACAGAACAGTATATTAGTAAATCAAATAAGAGCTTCTTAAAATTCAGAAGGTTGTTTTTTGTTTTCAAAGAACTTGGTAGTGACAAAATTGTAATTGATAGCCACTGATAGAGATAGGAATTGATAAGAATTTACTGATTCCTATTACATTATTAATATCACTTATTACATCACTCCTGGGAAAAAGTTATTTGTTACACTGCTTGTTACATTACTTTCATGTTACTGAAACATACTGTCTCATAATCACCATTTGACAATATAAACTTGAGGCCACAACCCCACACAGCAACAATAATCCCTAATGAGGACACACATCTCTAAGACCTTTATCTTAGTTGAATACAAAGCTGACCGCATAAAACAAAGATGAAAACCAGCACAAAAAAAACGATCTCCAGTGATTTTCATTTAAAAATGTGAACAGGTAGAAAGCGAGGCTGCAGCCTGACTGCTCATCTGCTTGTTACCTGTTAAGGTTCTGGCTGCTGGGCTCAGCATTCATTCAGCTTCGCTCTGGGTTTTTGGCTAGCTTAGTGTTAGGATGCTGTTTTAGCAGATGCTTACAACAAACTGAAATGTGTTAGCAGCATAATGTGGTTGTTTCTGTCCTGCATGCAGTTTTCCACTTTATCATTTATCTCGTCCTTTTGTGCAATAAAAATAAATGTCCATATCCACCCTCTAGTGTGTGTCGTTAATTTCCTCCTCTGACATGCACACTGAAGAATGGTAAATGGTAAATAGACTGATTCTTATATAGTGCTTTTCTACTCTCCCGGAGTACTCAAAGCGCTCTATACAACAACCACATTCACCCAATCACACAAGCACTTTATTCTAAACTTAGTGCTCTAACTAACATTCACACACAGATGGATGCATCGGAGAGCAATTTGGGGTTAGTATCTTACCCAAGGATATTTGGCATGCAGACTAGGGATCGAACCACCAACCTTCCAATCAGTAGTTGACTTGCTCTACCAACTGAGCTACAGCCACCCCATTTCCACCTTTTTTAAAGTGTTTCTGTCTGAACACACCACTTTGTTCTGGTA
>VOQK01000033.1:0-20237 GCA_015052645.1 Benitochromis conjunctus | reverse complement strand
TTTGGCATGCAGACTAGGGATCGAACCACCAACCTTCCAATCAGTAGTTGACTTGCTCTACCAACTGAGCTACAGCCACCCCAGAACCCCAGAACCCCAGAAGAACCACACACAAGAACCGATAAGTGGGATCGATAGGCAGGCAGACTAACAATTCCACGGAATCGGACTACTGGGAACTGTTTTTCTACAAGAACCGGTTCTCAATTCCCATCTGTAGACACTGGCCTATAAAGGGACTTATCAGATCCAACAATGTTTTTCCAATCTTCTCTTGCCCAAATTTGGCGAGCCTGTGAGAACTGTAGCTTCTGTTTCCTGTTCTTAGTTGACAGGAGTGACACTGGATGTGGTCTTTTGCTGCTGTGCCCCATCTGCTTTAAGGCTCCATGTGCTGAATAGAAGAGATGCTCTTCTGCATCTCTCACCTAAACACCCAAGCCACTTAAATCATCATTCATCCCCATTTTGCAGGTCGTCTTGATCATATCTACATGCCTGAATGCATTGGCTTATTAATGACTTGCATTAGCAAGCAGTTGAATAATTGTAACTGATAAAGTGGCCCATGGGTTTATATTAAACCTCTAATACCGCTCATGTCATGTCATTCATAATGTTCTTAATGTTAGATTCTTATGTTGAGATGCAATTCAGAAAGTCCTCAACATTTCCAAAAGACTACACGCTTTCTTTCTTTGAAAAACAGAAAGAAACAAAACATAATAAAATATAAGGAAACAAATGTCTCCATTGATCTTAACAAAAAAAAGTAAACTAAGTACTGGCTAAGATGAAAGACTCTATAAAGAAAAACAGTGTAAATTTCTGAATATCACAATAAAAGTGCAATCATACAGTGTATCATGGCCATTATGTCTGAGGTGAGTCATGCTGACTGAACAGAACTTATTTTTTTATTCAAAGGCCACTCACAAGCCAAGATACTATACCAGTTGGTGTGCAGAGATTGCTGCGCAGGGAGCCAATTTTACAACCTATACTGACAGTATTTCAGCTGGAACTGACAGATTTAAAGGCCAGCCGGGAGAGTCTTAAATGAGTCTACAAATATTGGCTTATTCTAGCCTTTCCCCAATACTCTCTGAATTTTGAGTCTTTCTCTCGCACAGTATTTCTCCCCACTTCTGCCTGTACTTTACATCATGCTCGCCTCCCATCAAATGTCACCACATCCAACTTTCTGCCATACCCATTTCCTGTCTCTTTCTATGAGTGTGTGTGACTGTCTGTGGATGTGTATGTGTGTGTGTGTGGCAGAAGCAATTTACAGAGGCCCCCATTACACCTAATGAGAGGGCTTGTAAGAGGGCTATCATTCCATTAACCTCATCAGCATCTTCACCCACTTGAATACACACACACACACACATACACACACATACACTCTCACACACAGAATGCACAGGCCTAATGCTCTCATGTACAAATACCAGCCACTTCATCAGGTACACCTGCAAAAATCTAATGCAATCCAGTGCAACACCTCGTGATTAAATTCTACACTGCTCAAAAAGGGAAAAATAAAGTAACACTCGACCATCACAGTGTAACACACACTCAGTCAAACTTTAGGAATATCAGTCTTTCCAGTTTAAGGCGTAAACCAATGTGAATCCATTTCACCTGCTTTGGAGCAACGCAAGTGACAACAGGTGCACTAGAGAGGCAATAATGAGACAACCCCCAAAAGGGAATGGTTTTTCCAGGTGTTGGCCACAGACCATTGCTCTCTACTCGTCCCCCATGACTGCATGACTGCATGACTGCACATCCACATGTGACATCACAGTAAGGTTTGCAGTATCTCCCTGCACAGTATCAAGAGCATGGAGGAGGAGGAGGAGCACTGTCAGAGCCTTATGAATTGACCTCTGCAGGCTACCCACGTGCATGTTTCTAATCAAACTGTCAGAAGCAGACTCCATGATCATGGCATGAGGGCCTGAGATGCTTTGGTGGGGTTTGTGGTCGCTGACCATTGCTGCGCAGCTTGGTCGTCTTTCGCCAGAGAACACTGGCGCCCTAGTCTCTTCACAGATGACGTTACAGGCAGCATAACATTTGCCACGGCTTCTCCAGACTCCTTTACGTCTGTCACATGTGCTCAGTGTGAACCTGCTCCCTTCTCCTGGTATGTTCTCCACACTCTTGAGAATATGGAGCGGGATACAGCATATCAAGTTGTGACGGATGTGGCATCCTGGAGGAGGTGGATGAGCTGGACGGCCACAATATGCTGAATGTACCTCATGCAAACAGTAGTGACACTAGCAAAAAAAAGTTGGCAAAAAAAATCAGTCAGGAAGGACGAGAGAGGAATGGTCTGTGGAGGTGCGTGAAGGCTGTCAATTTCACTTGCTTCCTACATGGACAGATTATAAACCCTGAAGTTTAACCCCCTCACCCCTATCTGTCATGGCTGCCCCTCCCTGAGCCTGGTTCTGCCATTGGTTTCTTCCTGTTAAAAGGGAGTTTTTCTTTCCCACTATTCCCAAAAGCTTGCACATCGTCTGATTTTGGGGGTTTTCTCTGTATTATTTTAAGGTCTTTACCTTATATTATAAAGCGTCTTGAGACTGTCATGGTCCTGGGTCACTGTTAGTATTTTGGTTTCTGTCCTAGTATTTCTGTCTCTCAGGTTTTTGTTAGTTGGCTTTAATATGTTCTGTGTTGTCTACTCTGTGCCCTCCTGTCCCACGTTTCAGGTTCCTATGTTCTCTGTCTCCCAGGTCTCTGTGTAAAGCCCGTGTCTCTGAGTCTGTGTCTTTGCATGTGTGTTGAGTTTCCTCTTTTACTTTGAAGGTCTGTGTCTTATGTCAGTGTATTCAGTTTTACGGCCTCCCTGTCTCATCATGTTAATTAGATTCAGTTGTGTCTCCCTCCTGTGTGCAGTTTCCTTGTTTCCCCCTGCGTATGTATATTGTGTGTTCTCCTGTTCTCGTCGTCGGTTCGTCTGCTTGTTATGCCCTGTGGTCCTCTGCTTTCTGTCTCCTCACACGTTCAGGTATCCCGGTTTCTACTTTCTTGTTTCCAGTTCAGGCTCGTGTGAGGTTTTAGTTCTCCCGGTTTAGGTTCTGTTAGCTCCACGCCAGTCATTTCTTGTTTTTGTTTGTATGTCACCAACTGTTAATAAAAACTCACTCACATCTAAACCAGTGCCAACATTTGGGTCCTCCTTCTACAACTCCACTTAGAGACTACTGTTGTTGTAATTTGGCACTATATAAATAAAGCTGAATTGAATTGAAATGGGAGCACTACCTCTGCTACTTGTCTCGCTCCATTCTTCCCTCGCCTTTTTCTATCGTTTTTTTTTGGTTTGTTTTTTGCTTCTTTGTATTTATCCCCCAATGTCCCATCTGCTTAAGTGAGTATGTTTCATGTTGTTGGTATTTTCATATTATTTTCATATTTACTGTCTGCGAGAACATCATTCCAATAACAAAAATGTGTGTGCATGTCTGTGTGTCTGTGTGTGTGTACATGGTTGCTGAGGTGATTGAGCCTCTAGAAGTGAACAATTTTCGCCCACTTGGTTTGATCAGCTGTTAATTGAATTGGAGAGAATAACAAGAGGGTCAGAAAGACCGTTCATTGTTTTAAGGCCATCTGGAGCCTTTGCCTTTGGGAGGCTCACACACACGCAAAAGAACACAGAGCTGTTCTTATTCGCTGACAGCAAACACACATGCACAGAGACCCCCTGGTGTTCCCACACCTTATGCAAACAAAAATTAAATAATTAAAAACTATGAGCTGCAGTGTGTATTGTTGAATCACAGCTGAGACACAGAGTCAGAAAGAGAAACGGCTATTTTTAAAAATCCTGCATTTCTCGTAGCTGTGTGTGGACAAAGCCACGGAGCGAAACATCTGTTGGCTTTCTTTTGCTCTGCTGCAGTCGGCCTCTGCTGCGGGAAACTTAAGTCTCTTTTCCACACTTCCTCCTTGCCCTCTTGCACCCATCCTCTTATTTCTCATCTCATTTCCTTTCATTTCCCCTTCTGTCCTTGTTTCCTTGTCAACCCTCCTCTCTTCTCTCATTCCTTCTCACTACACTCTCATCTGTTTTCTCCCCTCTCATCTTCTGTCATTTATTTTTATGAATATTTTTCTTTTACTTCAGTTTTTTTTCTTATTCACCACATTGTACTATTATATTGGTATTCTGTTATAAACATTCAAAAAAAAAAAGGTAAATTATTGGTTAATTAAACTTTATACAAATTTTACTATTAGAAGTACTAATAATGTATATAAAGTATTAAGCCCTGTGATAGACTGGCAACCTCTCCAGTGTACATCACCTCTCCTGATGTCAACTGGAATTGGCGCCCTCACATGACCCTGAATTGGATAACCGGTTAAGTAAGTGGAGGTTGGATATGTAGTATTATGGATTTCATAACAGCTAATAAGAGGTATTATGTTTTATATAATCAAATGTTTATCACTGCTCGTGTGCCTCAAAGCTACTGGTGTCTCAGAGATAGACTTAGACTCTCCTTTAGCAATGGTCTAATGGTCAAAACCACCATCTTCACATATCTGTCACATATCTGTCTTTTAGCTCAGATTTTCTCGTCCAGACTAGTCAAGGAAACTTCAAGCTGCGCAGTGGAGGGCACAGCTGTGGCCAGCACAGGCGGGCACGTGATCGGGGGCCAGTTTGATTTGCTTTGTGTTCTGTTCGTGAAGCACACATTTTCTATACTGCCCGATCCTTTTAATTGTGGGAAGCAAAAATCACAATCCAGATTAACTGTAGATGCACTGTAGATGCACTGCGCATTATTTATGAACTATATACAAACATTCAATTGGAACTTGATGAGAACAAACCAGATAATGTTCTTTGCACCAATTGTTATTCAGTTAGTAAACATTATTATCATTTCTTATATTAAAAGTTGTTAACATTCATAATTAATAACTAAAGGTTAATGAAGGTCGTTTTCCCACTTATTAACAATAGTTATTGTAAAGTTATTTTCCGATTGAAGCTCCGTTTTTTTAATCTTCTCTCAACAGTGAATCTTTTTTCCTCTAGGCTACTCCTATTAGCCATGTTTACCCCGATAACCTTTATTATGGCCCAATTACAATATGACCATCTCGTTTAACCACCCATCAAAATAAATCACCCACTGGGAGATGTAAATTAATTTTTATAGCAGTTTAATAAGAGTTTGGTTATGTAACCCTCATTCCCATTGCTTTCGATTTTCGGAACATCTTTCTGCAGAAACTAAGTAACAGAGACACGGAAAAGACACGGCTGTCTCCCACTGGTTTGCACACCTAACACCTAATAAGTGCAAGACCCTCGGTTTGATCTCACAAAGAGAAATGAATCCTTTTGGGTTTGCGTCAGAAAAAAAAAAAAAAATCTGCTAAATCAAACATGGGGAGCTACCTGCTGTGGGGAGCCCTTGTATATAAGGTAGTTGTTGAAAGTAGCTTCTTTTTCCACAAGGATTGTTTGGGGATTTTCCCTCATTTCACTTCTTTCACACGTGTTACTGAAAGTTTCGCCACTTTTCCTGCTGGGTGGCAGATTGCTCTGTTTGTAGAAATCAAAGCTTTAAAGCGATGAAGTTCACCGCAGAAGTTTGTCAGCCTCAAGTTAAATGGAACCCAAAGAGATTTTAGCCAGAGCCAAGAAAAATTGCCAACATTATAATAACATTATTAGCAATTTGTTCATAAGGGTTTCATTTATTCAGGGAGAAAATTGTCACAAGGAACAGTAAAATGCACAGATTTCTATCAAATAGGGAAAAAAGGAATCAACAGACAATTATGCGTTTAGTACCGCCCCCTCGTCAGCTTGATAACATGATTATGATTATACTGACAACGTGTTGACCTTCAGTGCCAATAATATTCAGTATGTTCACATTAAGTATAGGACAATTTGTGGATTTAAAAAAAAAAGCACGCATGCACCGTGGCGTCACTTTTTCTAAGCGTTTTTACTTCCACCAGAGTTGCATACATTTTTTCCCCATGATCTCGTATTGATGATGGAAGAGTGAGATCACTGTGTAAACTCTTATCCAGCACAGTTTGGCACTTTACGTTGAGCAAATGAAGCAACCCCAGATCATAACAGTGCTCCCACAGGCTTGTGGACAGCATAAATATGGACTCATCATCATCAGTCTAATCCTTATGCTCCATAGCAAATTGAAGCCTTTTTTTTATTAGCAACACTGAGGCTGTTTAGTGCCAATCCTTTGCATTCTCTTCACATTGTGTTTGTGTGGAAATGCCTTCATTTTCACTATTAATCATAACTGTGAGTTCTGTTGTTGATTTTGTTTTTAACGTGTGATTTCAACATGCGTTTAAGTGATCTCCAATCACAGGGATTCAAAATCCGCCCATGGGCCAGATTTACTAACATGTTAACACCCAACACCAGTGCAAACTATTTTGGTGTAAAAAAGTATCATCCGTATTTTCAAATAGCTTCTTATATAACCGGTGGGAACTCAAATCTTTGCAACTAACCCAGTTGCATATGTATGTCTGTTAGTTCCTTTCTCAAGGGAGGAGAATATTTCAATCAAGCACTGAAGCTGATTTATTAACATGCAATTTACTGCTAATTGTGCCGATGTTTAATGGCAAATAAAGCATGCCTTAATTTTTTCCACTTAATATTGAAATGAGCTGACTGTGCCTGGGTTTAGAAAACAGCACAACTTTGTGACTCATCTGTAAAACTAACCACACCTATGATCACCATTTCATGCTATTTTACCCCATTTAGTAAATCTGGTCACATATTTCTTACTCGAAGACAATGTCTGTTACACATTTTTACACAAAACCTGTCCTTCCAGGTTGTATAAATACATTGGACGACTACTCGCTAACCTGATGTCAGCTGAAACAATAGTAATTATCCAATATTAACCTCTTACCTATTTGCTTAGTTAATTCCAAGAGGCTTTAGTGAATTTAAAGATACCTGTGACAACATGTTCCACTGATCCCAAAGTGCCACTGCGCGAGAAATTGTCTTGCAAAATTTATTTACAACGTACACGTAATATCAATAACATCCATGTACATGTAACGTACACGTAATGTCACTATTCAATGGTAAGAAGTAACCATATCCAAAAGCTACCGAGATGTTGATAATCCTGGTATCGTGGGCAGTTTATATAGGAAATTTCATCCAGATTGACTAATGCATGGAGGAGGATTTAGGGAGCAGAAGAAGAAGCAGAAGAAAGTAGTAGTAGTAGAAGAAGAAAAGTCAGAGAATCATTATAATTACTAGGATTCATTAACTGGGGGACAATATTGTTTTAAATATTAAATCAAAGCATCCAAGAGATGTTGAGTTGTCACACAAGCTGACAGCATTGCTCAATCATAAATCTCAAACAACACCAAGTTAAACTTTGTATTGGAATATTCAAGTTGAGGCTGTTTAATAGATAAGCGCAGTCTTTTGAGTTGAAAGCATTTATTATTTAAGATTGTGCGGATACCTTTAGTCTTTGTCTGACGGAAACTAACACCTCTAACAACTCTTATCTTAAGCAAAATATCTTTACCTGGAGAATTTAATATGTTTAATACCACTGTGTATTTGTTCCCTGTGTGAGCAATGTATCAGTAAATAGTGGTGGGTCGCAAAAAGTGATTGTGCTCTAAAAAATATCTTGTAGCCAAATACGCTGACCACAATCCCCCCATGATTTTGGCCTAAGTAGCATCTGTATGGGTACACATCTGCTCACTGCATCTTTCCTTTCTCCTACTTTAAACCCTGAATTAAAGTCTCCTCCTCACTATTCAAATGAGTACAGACACAAATTTAAGTGGGCAAGGATATGTGTAAAATTCGAAGCTATCCATGCTGAGCTTTTAATTCCACGTCCCTTCTCCCAAGGTTAAAACTGTTTTTAGTCATCTCAGTGGGTTAGTTTCAAGTGCCTGAGCGAAAGCAGAAGTATTCTCAAGGTGGGGGTCATCTTATACTCACCAAAAAAAAAAATCCCAACTTGGCTCTGTTTTAAAAATAGCTTCATATTGTGTTTTATCTCCTCCCTGCTGATATCTCACTGGGCTGATTTTTTTTTCTCGCCCAGATGGCTTTGTGCTTTCTTACCGCTCACCTCTCTCTCCCGCTCCCCGCCATAACATAGCAAGCACGACTGCCTCTTAACAACACCCTCTAAAGCAAAGACAAATACGCATTCACATAATCGACTACACCTGATAGTGATCATTCAGAAAAAAACACGAGACGCTTGTGACGATATACACACACTCTCCCTTTCACACACACTGTACACACACAGACTCGCAGCAAAGCTCACCATGTGAGTTACCAAATTAGGAAATAATATGCAAGGTCGCACAAACATCATGTTCAACTCAGTTAGGAAAAATTCACACTGATACAGACACACACACAGGAGGTTGGGGCTTCCAAGGTATTAGAAGCATTTAGCATAAAACTAACAACAGATAAACAACTACTTTTGTATGAATTTGGCTCTCTGCTTTTGCAGGAGGGTTAGCGGGGAATCCATGATATGATATTGTATAACTTGAAGCGGTCATTATGTGTAATATTCAGGATTTAGAATCTTAACAGAGATTTATGTTTCAAATGGGAATTTACGGTACTTACAGCAAGTGTCTAAGGTCATTGTAGACTATCGAATCAACACATTAATCTCTGCAGTTCCTGATATAGGCGAACAGATACATATTAGTTTTCTTGCTATTTCAGGATCTTCAACCGATAGCACAACTATAAGTCTGGGTGGCCGACAGTTACCCTTAGCGCCCCTCATTGCGTAAGGACTGGGATATTAACAGAAAGTGTAAAATCTGACAGGGTGGTGATCTGTAGATGACAGCAGAAAGACAAAACTCTCTTTGAGCCACTGACATACTGTGACAAATAGTATCTTTTTATATTTGTGACATGATTTTTCCCTCTAATGTTCTGATTTCACTGCCTTTAGTGTCACTGCTGTGGTTTGGACAAACTCTTTTTGTAGAGATGTGTGTTTCTTTGAGGTCTTTGTATGAACTGAAGACATTCTCTTAGCTTTCAGGTTTAAGATGGGAGTTTTACATTTATCGGAGGCTGACAGGTAGACCACAAAGACACACTTCACTGCAGTGCAGGCAGATCGGCTGATACCATTTGGCAAATACAATACATTGTGGTCTATTTAAACTGTTTTTGTCTACCTACAGCTGATGTGAATCTGCAAGCTGCTTTACAACCCACCATTTTTTTAAATCAGTTTACACACTGCTATATTTATTTTGTATTGATTCAAGATGATATAACATCAGCATCATCAGTTTCAGGAAGTCAGAATGCCTTTTTTTAAATTAGAACTTTATTGGGATTTTTTTTATTTTGGATTATAACAACCATACCAGATAAGACCGAGGGATGGAAAAGAAAAAAAAAAAGAAAGAAAGTGAAGCTGGGGAGATAGATGGGAAAAATAGAGCAGAAGAAGAAACAGAGAAAAAAGACACTGAGAATCTGCTTCAACATATGTTGAGAAAAAAAAAGAACAGCAGAGAAACCACAGCAACAGCCAGCATATGCATAAATAACACTGACGATGTTACTGAACAGCACACAGTACTAATAATACAAGATATTTTAGAGGCAGGAGACCAAGATAGTGTGTCCATGAGTACCTGTGTGACCTTGCTTGTGTTCATAAGGGTTTTCCATGTAAGCATCTAATAGTGGGTGAGGGGAGCACCAGCCCCGCCTCTTAGGACCTGAAGAAGGCATGAAGGAGATCCAGGCCCCAGACATCCAGAGGGCCCCCAGAGCATGAGAGCCCCTGGAGGACCACTGCAGGGACAACCTTGGCTCCCACCCAGAGAAGGGGGTGGGCGTGTGTGTGTGTGTGCAGCCACAGTGCAGAATGGGCTGCAGTGACCACCAGCAATGAGCTACACCAGTGCAGACTGAGCTCTGGGCTCAGAGACCCAACGGCACCCCACTCCCCAGCACGGGCCCGACAGAGCCAGGGGGGCCCAAGCACCGCCAAGCAGCCATTAGGAGCAGAGCAGTAAGCACCCGAGCACCCAGCCCTGGACAGTGAGAACTACCAATGGCTGGGGATACCAGCCACTGGCAGGGATAGTGGCGGGGAAAATAGGCCTCATACCTGGGGGAGCCTGAGATATTCTAAGAGAGGGGGGGAGTCTAAGACCTGACCTGACACACAGACACAAGTATACACTCCCTCCCTCATGCACAAGTACACAAACACTCACACACACACCCAACATGAAGACATAGAAATGTCTCTGTCCGCTCATATGTAGTGTCGAAGCATGGTGTTCTAAAGTGCATTTAAAACAGGGGGGGGCACGGTGCAGACGACCCTCTGCCAGACAACAGCTGGTGTCAACACAACCCCTTCCTAGAACCCTCAATGCAATTTAAAATTGAGTAGTGGGCACCAGAAGTGAGGCTGAATGAACAGATCCCCCCTGAATGACTTTCGGTGTGCCCACCCCATGTCGTACATGTCTTTCCCAGCTCCTTCTTTCACAACATGTCAGTATTACGTCTGCTGATGCCTGCTAGGTTCTGTGTTTGAGTCTTGTTGCTACTGATTCAATTATTGCAAGGAGGAATTAACAGTCTTCCTTTGGCTGTACTGGGCTTGACTGATATGTAATTCAGAGTAACAGACCAGTGTGGACTTGAACATTGCTACCCTTAGTTGGCCTGACAGACAGCGCTACATCGGGCACGCATTCTTCCTCCCTCTCTGTCACACATACCCACACAAACACTCCTCAGTCCTTCGCTCTCTGATATGTTCGTTAGCGCAGCATCTTGTTAAATTTCCTCTCCTGGTGCTCAGCTAGCCAAAAGGAAGGCCTGCTCAAACTCCATAGCGATGCCGTCACAGAGCCGCCAACCGGATCAAACCAGATCAGAGCTTGGTGCGTGGGAGGGCCGTCACAGAGCCTCACGTTAGCGCATCCTTTGCCTGCAGTGACTATGGCATACACACATAAACACCACTGGGAAGCCTAACAGATAGAAGGATGATGAAAAAAACAAAAAAACAAATGTTGGCTGAAGCTTGTGACCGCCGTGTTATTCACAAAAACCCACAGAGGTACGCTAAACGCTGACAATCAGCATTCGCACACTATCGTACCATAAAGGACTAACTGGTGCCTTACTTTACTGCATTTGTATTTGTTGAGTTTCCACAGTAAAACACTGAATTGTTCTCCTTGCTGGGTTAATTGCAGGTTAAATTAAGTGAACATAGTTGTTTCTGAAAGTCTGTCCGAGGTGCCTCTAAACAGTGGGTGAGAACCAGATGATGCTTTTCCACAATTAGCTGTCTGCAAGCTGCAGAAATTTACCACTGGAGGTCTTGTGTCTCTACGCTCTGCCTCACAGCGTGAGAAAGTTTTAACTCGGGAAAACAGCATGCAGAAAGCAACTCGCTCATATTCTATTAGCTCGCATATGGAAGAGCAGCTCAGGAGACAATATGTAATACAAAAAGCGCTTGCAGACTCCATCCTAATGGCCACTAACTCTAAGTGGTTAAGTGAGTGAGCAAAAGGGAAGAAGGAATAAATCGTATATGAGTGAGTCACTTTCTGATGTGCTCTGCCGCTCTCTTTCCACCGCGTTAATTTAATGTCAGCGTGTTATCGTCTGCCTGGTTTTCGTCATATCTGCGTGTCAATACAATTTTCATAAAATGGTACACCAAGCTTAAATTTGTTGGTCCCCAGCAGGGAAGTGGCTGATTGCTGCTGCAGAAAGTTTTATGTGTGTATCACAGGTGTGTCACACAAAAGAGTCATACTTTGTGTAAACGGCCTTATTTCCATTATGCTTCCAGTCATGTTTCTATAGCCAAAGACACAACCTAGATTTGTGTCGGTGACCTCTGGTCTGCGTCGTACATCAGAGGACAGAGAGACAGCAGTGAATGCAAAGATGATTCCACTGCTGCATTAGCTGAAGTATTTGTAATCTAGAGATGTACAAATGCACCACCAAAAAGGAAAACAATGGTATTTTTAAACCATTTATAAATAAAATCTAGCCCGGTGTTCCAAGGTTTCACTTGAGCGATGTGTTGCGCAGAATCCTGAATAAAGTTTCATCTATAGACTTCCTTCCTTTATTACATTTTTCTTCTACACAACAGCATCCGTCATGAAGTGTAACAAATGCATTTACGGGCACTCTGCAGTGAGATTGTGTTCACATATATCAATATGTGGAAATATACAGTACTGTGCAAAAGTCTTTTCTATATATTTTAGTGGGGAACTGGGAAATAGACGCAGTGATTTATCGACACATGCACAAGAATGTTTGGAAAGACAATACAGAAATAACAAACACAGTTTGCACAATTCTAACGAGCTAGAAAGTTGATATTTGGTATGACCGCCTTTATTCTTCAACACAGCCTGAACTCTCTTAGGCAGCGTTCTTGTCATTTCTTTAAGTAGTCTTCAGGATGGACATTCAAAGCTCTTCTTTGGCTGTCAGCTCCCTTTTTGTTTCGTTCTCCGTCGAGACACTGTCTGGGCTCTGGGGAGGTCAATCCATTCATCCATGTTTTTCAATCCAGGTATGCTGCTACTGCCTTTGCAGTGTTTGGGATCATTGTCATGCTGAAAATTGACCGTGCCAATCACATGGTATTCCATGGTGGATCAAAACCTCTCTCCTGATCTCCTTCATGCATACTGAGGAGCCTTTTTATGCTAGGTCAGTATAAAGTGGTTTAACAAACAGAAAAACAAAGACTTGGAGTTACAAGGTACAAGGACTGGATTGAAAATGAGTGAAAAAACAGCCAATGTCCAAAGAAAAAAACTTTAAACGATCTTGAGAAATCCTGGAGGAATATAACTCAAGAAAACCTTTAAAAATTAAAAGGAAGCTAAGTATAAAGAAATGACAGGTGCTCAAAGATTTTACACATTACTGTGGATGAAGAGAATACCGAATCTAACCTCTCACTAAGTTTCTCTTACAGCCTTTTGCTTTTGCATAGTTCCTGGCATATCTTTAAGTGTGTTACATAAACCATACAATGGATGTTATATCTTTCTATCACAAAGAAAATCACCAAGCACAAAAGCTCAGTAAGATTGCAATCCTTGTGTATCAACGTGTCCTCATGTTTTCATGTTTGCAGTGAAGCAGCATTATGAGGCGCCAGCTAATTGCTGGATTTATATTCAGTGTAACAGTGTTCGGTGTTTTGTTCTGAGACGTGTGGCTGAGTCCTCTCCAGACAAGTATGTAACAGCAACACGATAGAGACACTTCAGCTAAAAACAGGCTGTTTAACACATACCAGGCGTCCTGCACTTGAGCTGCTTCAGCTGCTTCAGCTGCTTCACAGCGCCCTTTGAACAAAGACAGCAGTGCGCGCGTCCTTACGCGTCCCCTGTGCGTGTGTGTTTAGGTGTTTGTGTTTGAACTGTGATAATAGAGGGCTATTAGGGAGCCTACATGTAGCCACAGAGAGCACCGTTCCTTCATTACGGTCTAATGGACATTAAACGGCCCCCATATGCACACAGACACACACACACACACAACAGCAAATCCCACAGGCCCGAGCCCGCCAGCTCAATTGAATTACTGTTATCGTATACCCAGGACTGAGACAAGGGACCCTGTCTGCCCACCAGCCACACCCTCTGTGTTTGCTCTGCATTAGAGGACACACTCACATGCAGGATCAAATACCAGCACTATACTCAGTCTACAACACTACTGCAACATCCCACCACAGGCCTGGTCCCATAATAGCCATCATTTACAGTCAGTATTGATTACCCTCTGGCTGACTCTTAGTTATAGGCACACACACACACACACACACACACACACACGCACACACACACACACACACACACAACATATAAAATCTACAAAACTACATTTAATGGTGTTCTTATGTTGGAAGACTGAATTCCTCTATGCACACTGTACACAGATACATGCATGCACGTGCGTACACCCACATTAAGTCTGCACTCACACACACGTTCCCAGGACGTTAGATCTCAGTCTATTGATTTCTACTGGGAATGGAAATCACTCCTCTACATTACGCTGCTCTCTCTGCCATCTTCGTTCTGCTCCTTTTGTCTTCATTCGCATGCATGTTGTTTCATTGTTCAAACTAAATGGAAAAGAGAAGGACTGCAGATGAGGGATGATGAAGACTACTGAGACAATATGCTGAATGATGTCACAGAAACTGAGCAAAACTCCACTGAATGGGGAATTGAAGCACAGCTTCAGAAGCTGCATTTCAAATGCTCTGGGTTTGATGCTGAAATATAAAGGGACTGCATGGACCGCGCAAAAGCACCCACAAAAAATGCTTAGAACGCACAGCTCATACATGCATACACGAATGCTTGAAATGACTACGTATTGTAACAAAAAAAGTCAAAGGAAGATTGGAGATATGGTAATCCACCCCATATTCATGGAGGATTTGTCGGATAGCATTGTGGCGATGTGTGTAACGTTTCGATAATTTCCATATATCTCCCTGCCAGAAATGGGGGAGCCTGGACGGGGACCAACTGTGCCGCGTAGATGATGGCTGGTGGCCTGCTTACTGTGGCGTTTGATCGAGGCTGCAGAGAGAGAGAGAAAGATGGAGAACAGAAAGAGGGAGAACCAAACGAGAGAAAGGAAAGGAGAGATGGGAGCACAGAGAAAAGGACAGAGGGAGGAAGGGGAGGAAGAGGGAGAGATTCAGAGCTGGTGCAGCTGCCATGGTAACCGGCATCACCTTGGAGAGGAACAGAACAGAACCGCTCTGGGGAAAGACCCAGTGTGTGAGCGTGTACACACACGCACACACACAAAACTCATCAAACAATCACTTTCTCATTTATGTTTCATCAACGCTGCCCTATTTTTGGATGTCGAGTCTTGGTTGAATATGAGATTTTTTTTTCTGGGATCAACAGTAGGTTCAGCGCAGTTCAAATGACGCCCCGCTGGCCATTGATGTTTAATTGATACGTCTGAACCGGGGCAATATCTCATACATGCCTCACTTTCATCTCCTGCTCTTTTTGTGCTCTGCAAAAAGCCTGATATGGACCCGCCTCTTTTTTTATATGCATTAAATGTACAGTATCTGCATTAAATTTGCATGACTGCAGAATTCCACAGTGAGGGCATGTAGGTTTTAAAGTGCACCACAGTGCAAGTCTGCCCTTGAAAAGCCTTGATACATGCGTACAGTATGCCATACTGTACTGTTTGCTTTCCTCGCCATCTGAATATGCATACACTGCATCCCCTGCTGTGGCTGTGAGGAGGACTTCCCATCCCCCCACGTTTCACCCAGAGTGCAACGTGAATCCGATCTGCATACGTGTGAAAGATTCCCCCTATTCTGTAACCTTATCTTCCACGCTATTAATTTTACGGGAATATAATTAGACGTTTGATTAGCTCAGCCTTTTTTGTTTAAAATTAAGTTTCACATTTATCTTACTGTTCTTCTTCCCCTTCCTTTTGATCATTGTGATCCTGAGCGAGAAAAGTGCTTTAGTTAATATTAAACTCACTGATGAATGAGCGGTCAAACGTAATAAACCCGTTATTTTTGTATTGTGATTTTTCTGCATTGATGATTAATTAATTTTAGTACTAAGACTTACTGTCTGTATGTTATTATTTCCATAATAAGTCCATTCTTAATTTTTAAAAGTTAAATAGTGTAAGATTAGA
This sequence comes from Benitochromis conjunctus, assembly GCA_015052645.1. Classification (NCBI taxonomy): domain Eukaryota; kingdom Metazoa; phylum Chordata; class Actinopteri; order Cichliformes; family Cichlidae; genus Benitochromis; species Benitochromis conjunctus. The sequence goes on along the minus strand of VOQK01000033.1, from coordinate 4,420 downwards.
CCCCAAGTATGTTCAGAATCCAGAATATGAACTCAACACTCAATTAAATGAATACATGGAAGAGTACAATTTTCTTAAATAATAAATGGTAAACGTTTGATTTAGAAGATGAAAGATGGACCATCTACCTTGACCAAACAGGATATTGCACATGCACATCTAAGCCCTCTGCAGCGGTGCTGAAGTTGCTTAAATGCGATATAGTGGCGAAACAAACTCAATGCAGATGCCATTCTGCTATTTATAGCACAGCATGTGCCAGAAAAATGTGCTAACAGATGCAATGGGTGTAGCAAGGACATATAGGAGGCAGGGGAGGTGCAGACAGTGATGCCTCAGGAATTGAAGGCTATTATCCAGCATTATATTAAATATATATATGATATGACTTTAAAGATACAAATGAGGAAACAGGAAACACCAACCAAGTCAGAAAGTGCACAACCTGCAGCTCTTAGAGGCTGTATTTGTCATGGTCCTGAGCCTGTGGACTCAGTGGTTTTGGTTTTGATTATTTTCTTATGTTTCGGGTTAATTCTTGTTTTCTTGTTCTTAGGTTTTGGTTTCAGGTTTATAGTTAAAGCTCCCTCTGTGTTGTGTCTAGTCTCTGTCTCTGTGCCTGCCCTGGTCCCACGTCTCTGTGTTCCCTCTGTTTGGCCCGTGTTTGTGCATGCATGTCGTATTTCCTGTTTCACGTTGAAGGTCTTGTGTCTGTGTATTCAGTTTGCGTCCTCCCTGTCTCGTCATGTGTAATTATCCTCAGCCGTGTCTCCCAGCTGGTCCTTCTTTGCCCTGTTCACCTTTTGTATTTATTGTCTGTGTTTGACTCCGTTCGTTGTCGCATCGTCCCTCATTGTTGTGTGCGTTTCCCTGTGTGTTTAGAGCTTCCCAGTTTAGTTTAGTTTTGTACCGTTTCCTTTTTGTCAGCAAATAAAGCTGCATTTTGAGTTCATCCACGTGTGTTGTGAGTCCTGCATTTGGGTCCAATCTCCTGCCTGCCACACAGCGATTCTTGACAGTACTAGGACACACATGTAGTGCTTTGAGGTAAATGCTAATATTGTTGAGCTAAATGCTAATATCGGCCTGCTAATGTAGTTACACATTTCTAGTGTGCTGTGCTGTTTAGCAGGACCCGTGCTTCGTATGGCCACTGTAATTCTTAAGAAATAATCCAGTACTGTATTGCTGTACTACTGACAAGTACAAGCTACTGAGCGTCAGTGATTTTGGTGAGTTGTTTGTACGAAAAGACAAAATCCACCACAGCGACAGCCAGAAGTACTTCATACTAATGTGCTTCTGTATCACCGGTCTTTTTTTTTTTTCCATTTTTGTTAGTACCATGAAAGGGTCTGCAGTTTAAGATCTTTTTATAATCTTGAATTGCATAATAATAATAATTAAAATAATCTTGAATATAATAAGTCAAGTTAGTATATTAAAATTTGCTAACTTGTATGATATAATAAAGTGGATGGTGTACTTTCCAAGCTACTTATATAATATTTTGTATACTAATATACAAAATCTCTGCATGTCAGTTTGCCTGTGTTATTATGTTCAAACTCTTCGTACACAATCAATAGTTGATCAACCAAACTCGACTGGTAGGTCTTAGGCCCCTGAAGGTTTATATTTGTAGTGTATATTTTATAGATATTATGATGTTATCATATTCCCTAGAAACCACTTAATAACAGGATAAAATGACCAATTTTCTGTATGTATGCACCAATAATACCTTCTAAAAGTCTTGGTATTATTTTTAGTTAGCAACCACCTAACAAAGGGCTAAAATAACCTGCTTTTAGCCTTTATGCACCTACATGAGCTTAAGAAAAGCATCCTAACGTCTTAATTTCATGACTGTAACATCTCATTTATAGGCCACCAATTTCCATTTCACCTGCTTAGCAACCACCTAGCAGCACCCTACAATGACCTATTTTTAGCATAGACAGTGCTTAAGAAATTTATTAGACCACCCGCCATAAAAGCAAGAAAACACAAATATTTTAGAAATCTGTCAAAAAAATATTAAAAACTAAAAGCTGTATTGTTATTCATTAGGCAAATAACAAACTGAATTCACATTTTTATACCCAAGATTGCACTGGCACACTGGACTACTCTAAGTAGTAACATTCAACCACTAAAGCTATTTTTTTATGTTCAGGGATCCAGGTTAGAAAAAACAAAAAAACATAACAAAACTGTAATTTGACATGTAATAGAAAAACAGTAATTTAATTGAATATTCTTACACAAACATTCAAAACCACACCACCAAGATTCTTTATCATCAAGTAAAGAATGACTGAGTTTTTGCCAGGTGAAGCCAAGCAAGAACTAAAGGGTGCTAAATCTATATTTTAACATTAAAGATATAATTTTGATTAAATAGCTGGAGTATACTGGTATATTACCAATGACAGTAAAATAAAAAAAAATATTGTTTTTTAAATATTTACTGTGGCATATACATTAAATTGGGTTGTTTATGTCCATTTGTCAATGTCAGTTTTATATCCATAGCATTGTTTAAAGCAACAAGGTTGACCTAAGTGCTTTACAAGTTAGTTAAAAAAAAAAAAACATAGCTGTCAAGACATTTCAAAGCCACAATTCTCAATTGCACTGCGGCACTAGAGGTAAATTTCATCAGCACGGAAATCTTCAGTAGACCACAAATGAGCGTACAACATTTCATGGCAAATCATCGTCTTTGTTGTCATAATCAACAAACAGATCCACTTACTTTGCCTTACTTCAACCGAAACACCATCAGAATGAGATGGGGGGGGTTCTGCCAGGCCAGCAACAGTACATGTGGTTTCTTAAGTGGCAGTCACTTAGCGTTAATACGATTCCTGGATTCCTGGCAGTGCCTCTGGTTAGTGATATGTTGGTCCTACCTACACAGACATCTATCATCTTAAATGTGATAATACAAGGTCAGCATCTGTTGACCATATGCTTTGTGAAAAGCGCAACGAGACCGTGAGAGCCGTCTACACACCTCTGCTGCAATATAGATTCCATTAAGGCATTTAAAGGCATATATAGGGAGCTTGTAAAAGTGGTGGCCATTATTTTGTTTGCATGAAAACCTCATAGCTCCACGTACCATGTGATCACTTTAGCAGAATGATATAATGCAGTGGTTCTACAAGGACTGCGTGTCGTTCTAAGCCTTACTGCGACATTAAGAAGAAAAACAGACAAATTTGTTCATCATCAATCCTTAAACATTACATTTTAGAGATAAGAGGTTTCACCTGCATGCACTAAATGTAAAATGATACAATCAGTTCGTGCAGCCGGATGTTCTGCTAATGCACACAACGTGTTTATGAAGGATGCTGCATATCCTATAGCCATGCTTGCTCTCTCAGGCCTCTACTTTAACCACAGCATAGAGAAATATAACACTTAGTCCTGTCAGGAAATGTCTGAATGAGTCTTTGATTGTAGCATTTTTTTTAAATGCCCATTCTTTGCTTGATCATCTCTGCCTTTCGGAAAGAGCTCACCGTTCTTTTCTGCTTTATTCCCTTCCTCGAACCAGCTATTCTATTATATATAATATGTTTGTAATTTGCAAAGACAGTGAAGTGGCTAACACACGATCGGATGCTCTGGTTAACAAATAAGTGGCTCGATCACAAGGAGAGGAGAGGATTGGGAAAAAAAAGGGAAAAAAGTGAGGGGGAGGCAGGGGGAGGTCAACAGAAGGAGAGGCAGATGCTCGTGCCTCAGATGCCTGTGCGCGAATAATTATCCTGATGAGATTCACCGAGAGCGGCACGAAATGCAGAGGAAGAGGATTTGGGGAATACCTCACGACACAGAAAAGAGAGACAAAGGGTGATTAAGTTTTATATAAATATACTGTAGTACAGCGTGTACATGTGGGTTCGGCATGCCGCTACCCACCACTTCTCCTTTATCTGTTCTCCCTCCTCGTCATACAGCAGGTTAGAAAGTGGAGCCTCCCTCTCATCCTTGAAAGATGCATGAAGCAGCAGCTACAGAGACACAGGGAGAGACTAGAGGAGATAAAGAAAGAAGGTGCACTAAGTAGAAATAGTCTTCTGCTCTATATAAGAGCACATATAGGTAGGTATGAACTCCCAGCCTGTGTCTGTTGAATGAAGACAGGAAGGACAAAGGAAATAAGGGCAGGTTCAGGTTTTTTTTTCCCTTGCTGTGGTTTCTTTTCCCTCATCCTTGATTGAGTTTGCATGCATCGCTGACCTCTTACTCCTTTTATAATCACTTTGTTCAGCCTAGCATCAGTAGACATGTCTTTTGTGTGTGTGTGTGTGTGTGTGTGTGTGTGTGTGTGTGTGTGTGTGTGTGTGTGTGTGTGTGTGTGTTGATGTAGCTCCATCTGAGCTGCTGGTTGCCTACTTTT
>VOQK01000030.1:114984-128502 GCA_015052645.1 Benitochromis conjunctus | reverse complement strand
TTTCTTCCGAGGCGGCAGTGGCAGCCTCTGTGGAGTGTCTATATTTAATGTCCTTGGAGAGGCTCAGATGAACTCTCATACACAGGTCCAGGCTTTAGCGAAGCATACAGCAGTGTGGAGAGACAGATTGAATTGCTGAGGGAAGTAATTAACCCCTGCCACCTCTCCAATTAGACAACTTATGTCCCATTTCCTTAAAGATCTTGAGAACATATTTATTGAAAAGGGGCTTTATTTTGGTCACGAAACAATGACATGTCCCTGTCTGCAGTAGGCTTCAAGTTACCGTTTGTAGCTTGATGCTACTTTTCAACCAACATCTTCTGATTTTAAAAGAAGGAATTGTGCAGCCAAGGATTTTTAAGTCACTTTTTGTGACATCATTGCATTTCTGTTTGCTTTCCCTTTCATGCTGTGTTGTCTTTACTAACTTTGTTCATTAATCTTAGTGCAGAAATATGCAGCGCCTCCAGTCTCCAACCCTAACTTGCTCACTATGAATAAAATGGACCAAACCTCTGATCACACTGTTCTTCTAGGATAACCCATCTTTTTAGACTTAGACTTAGTTCCTCCTGCGCCGTTCGGCACATTGGGCGGCAAATGTCTGCCAGCGTACTCGATCAGCTGTGGCTGCTTTGGCCTCATTCCATGCAATGTCTAAGGCGTGTAAATCATCAATGAAAGTCCTCCGCCATGTTGTATGGGGGTGGCCTGGTTTGCGTCTTCCATAGGGTGGGTTCCACATGATGGTGATCTTGGGGAGTCTTGGGGGTTGGCGTAGAACATGACCTCCAAAGCGCACACGCCACTAAGTCACAATGTCCTGGAGGGGACATGTGGCAGTCCGATGGTGTACTTCTTTGTTGGTGACATGGTCCCAGTAAGAGACCCCCAGGATCCGTCTTAGCCATCGCTGTTGGGCCACATTGAGTCTTTTGGCTATTGTGGCTGATGTTCTCTGCGGTAGGTATAACGATGGAGTTCAGCAGATGAATCTTCGTCGCTTTGGGGTCAACCAGATCGACCGGAGCCGCTGAAAGACCGCACCTGCTTTTACAATCTGACACACGACGTCAAGGTAAGCATCTCCATCGCTTGCCAGGATGCTGCCCAGGTAGGTGAATTGATTCACCAACTCCAGCAGTTGCAGTCCTACCGTAATGGGTCCTGTGTCATCACGTAACCTATCTTCTTGACCTGGGTCTTTTTACAACTGATCCGCAAGCCCACTTTGGCTGCCTCTTGCTCCAAGCTTGATGTCATGGTATTCATGTTCATCCGGACGTCAGCCAACAAAGCGATGTCGTCTGCGAAGTTGAGGTCCTTCAGGCGTGTTGGTGGATGCCAAGGTATTCCAAAGCCATCTTGGTCCAATCCGCATAACAAAGTCGATATCAAGAAGGAAGAGGAAGGGAGTTAGGATGCATCCTTGCCTCACACCGGTCTCAATGGTGAAGAAATACGTGTAGCCCTCCTCTCTGCGGACGCAGCAACTGGATCGAAGGTAGAGAGTTCGGAATATTTTGACAAACTGTTCAGGGATGCCATATGACTGCGTAATGTTCCAGAGGGAATCTCAGTGGACACTATCAAATGCCTTGGTGAAATCGACAAACGTAATCGAGAGACACTGTTGGTATTCCAAACTCTGTTTGATGATGGTGCGCAAGATGAAGAGCTTCTCTGTGCATGACCGGCCACTGCGAAATCCAGCTTGCACTTCCCGGAGTTTCTGGTCCACTTCATTCATTAATCTTAGTGCAGAAATATGCAGTGCCTCCAGTCTCCAAACCTAACTCGCTCACTATGAATAAAATGGACTAAACCTCTGATCACACTGTTCTTCTAGGATTACCCATCTTTTTAGACTTAGACTTAGGTCCTCCAGCGGCTTTAAACTAGTCTCACAGGAAAAATACATCCACCAGCCACTTCATTAAGTACACATGTTCAACTGTTTACTAATGCAAATATCTAATCAGCCAATGACATGGCAGTAACTCAGTGCATTTATTCATGGTCAAGGCAACCTGTTGAAGTTCAAACTGATTATCAGAATGGGGATGAAAGCTGCTTTGTGATGCTTTAAATGTGGCATGGTTGTTGGTGCCAGAAGAGCTGATCTGCTAAGATTTTCCCACACAACCATCTCTAGGCTTTGAGATGTTTCCAGCAACTTATTGAATCTGTGCTACAAAGATTTAAGGCAGTTCTGAAGGCAAAAGATAATCCAACCCACTACTAGCAAGGAGTGCCTAATAAAGTGGCTGGTGAGTGTGTATATTCCCGATTTGTATCAGAATATGAAGAAAAGACAAAAATCCCAAATAAGCAATGATGAAAAAAATGTACACAGTAAGTAACATGCAGCTTCTCTGTTCCAGGTGTTGTTGAAAGGTAGATAATAAAAGTAGAACGTCATGAATCTGTCATGATTTCAGGGCTGCCACTGAGAACAAAGTAGAGGAAATGAAGTGGTGTCCAGGGATAATGCCTCCTTTCTCCAAACTCTTAAAGGCTCCCAAGCTGCCAGTCAGCACCTGATTAACACCAAAGGTCTCCCGTTTTCCACTCCCCCTTTCATCTCTACCCTTGGAATGAAATGGAGACCGTGGACTTGTCAAAACTGAGTCTGTGGACAGTCTGTATCCCGTTATTCGCACATCAGTGGGTTTTACCGAAGCCAAAAAGGAATACAAATTAGACCTAGTTCGTCATTTTTTTTGCCCTCTCAAAGCGTAAAGCTTCCAGGAAATTATCATGAGCCCCATCGTGCGTCTTTTGAACAATGATCAAATTGGCTCTTAAATTTGGTGATTTTCTTGGACCTTTTTTACAAAGTGATTACTCTGAACTTGAATGTCACAAAAAAAAGAAATTCGATGTGATGGGGGGGTCTAAGATCTATACATTCCCGAGTCCTGAGAGATGGACTATCCAATGGTTCGTGTGGTTAACAGATATAAAAGGACTGGGTCACAGATGAGCCACGGCTTTATCACCATGTGTACTAATTGTGATTCAAAAACCTCTGTTAGACGTTTACTACTTTAGTGTTTCAGTGGGATTATTGTGTTTTTTCCCCTACACTTTCACAAATACTTCTATAGACAAGCAGATACAACGATTTAAATAATCCAGGAATTACAGGTTTGACACGAGTAAGAGTTTTAGGCTGGATCTCAAAGAAAAAACACACAAAACTGTGTGCTCTGATAGCTGGGCTGTAAATTTTATTTTTTTTTTAAATTTAACAAGAGAAACATAAATAAAAATTAATGGCAGTGATAAAAAAAATTAACATACCCAATGGACTCATACTGACTTCAAGTCCAGTTATACTCTGTGTTTTCTACTTTCCCAGATTTCCATACATAACATCTACTTCTGAAAAACCTCAGCCTTCAAAGCATGCGTGAAGATGTAGTAACACAGAAAAACACACACAATCTGGGGAAGATTTCTGATGACAAGGCAATTTCTCGGGTTTACCACATTCAGGCCTATTAGAAGCATGTTTATTTGAGTTCATCCCAGCAACACATGCATGTAGTATTTTATTACTAAAGCATCGCCATAGGACTTTCAGGGCAGATTTGGGGTGTGCGTTCAGAAAAACACAACCACTTATTAAAGTCTAGACGCAACATAAAACCATCAGAAGTCCTGAAGTAAGCACTCACAGGCTCTCGTGGACAGAGCTGTCAGTGTCTGTTTAACCATGCTGGTTTTCTGCTGCTGTCTGCGCAGTGTTAGGAGAGATTTAGTGCAAACTTTGTGGTGGGACAATAAGAGAACAAACTAAATTTCAGTCATTGTCAGTCTATTGGCCCACAATCAATTTCCCGGGTCACAATGAAAGTCTTTTGCAGTGTAAGAGATTGTTTTATTCTCCAACTGATGCCTTCCTTTGCAGCAGAGGAATTCCACGATATCTAGAGGTTTCCCACCTGCAGTGCGCTGAAGATATCCAAGTTTGATTTACAAACTTTCTTTTGGTTGAACCTGCATGTACAGGAAAAATAGACCTGTCAGTAACACTCAAAGGAGTAAAAAGCTTTTACTTTTAAAACAGTATCCTGTCACACCGTCCCCTACAGGTAAACCTGCACAGATCACCTACAGTGAAAGCAGGGACATATTTCAGCAAGTCAGTCATGAATCTGTGACCTGCTTATGTAACCCAAACAGTCTTTAGTGGTGATCTCTGCATAATACAATTTGAAGTATTCAAACGACTTTAAATATTTTAAGGTCATCTGATGAGTCCTGTTATTTTGCAGGGTGAGCTATCACAGTGATAATCATAACTGTGTGACTTTTAACTGAAGGGTGAAGAAACTCAGAGAGTTTGCCTTAGCCTCTGCCAGTATCTTGGCATTCAAAGAGAAATTATGAGCACTTTTGAAATGAAAGCATTTCTCTAATCTTTTAGCGAGACATTGAGATAGAGAACATAGCAAGGTGAAAGGAATGGTGCTGCCTATGTCTGTGAACAGGAGCGGGTCTCAGGAGTCCGGAGGTCTGGCCCACTCTTCAAATGGCACAGTGTTTGTTGGGGAATGTGCAATTATGGCGGCCAGGCCTTTGATCCAGGTTTTCCATCAGGGCTAAATTGTCCTCACATTGAGCGCTGCAGTGTATCCTTGGGCACTCCTTTATATTCTGCTGCTCTTTCATGTGCACCCCTCTGGAACTCAAAGCATCCCCTCTTGAAAAGTGAGCTTTGGTCTGTCCATGCTCCAGTGCGATAGGGAAAAAAACTGCCCAAGCTGTCCGTGTGCATGTGCATTTGTGTACGTCTGTGCCAATGACCAAACAGAAAGTAGCAAGAAAGAGTTAAGAGTTGTGCAAAGTTGTGCGGTGAAGCGGGATATAAAATGCTTTTGTGTATGGTTATAATTGTATGTGGAAGAAGTGTTTGTGACAGGAAGTTTGTGTTCCTGTGCTTGCGTGTGTTCGAGTCCGTGATTGTGATTCTTTCCACATGCTCCCATGTGTTATCTGCCCTCCTCATAATAACTACCACCTCTGTCAGATTAACCAGAGGGACTTTCTCTCTGTTTTCTTCCAGATAGTTTGTGTAACTCCTTTTTTCCCTCAAACATCAAGGCCGAATGCTTATTATGCTTTTTCTCTAAAGTATTTCTTTATAGACTCGGGGCACTGTCAGTACAAGTGAGTAATTTCAGAGGCTTATTAATAATGGCCATTTCAGATCATTAGACTGGCTCCTGAAAAAAAAAAGAAAAAAGAAATAATGTACTGTCCAGTCTGTGTGCTCTTAATCATCTGTCGTGACACTATAAGCAAGCCAATATAATCAACCACAAAGTAAGACCACATGTTTTATGACAAATAAAATAACAGTGCCCTCAGTTGCGTGTCACTGGGATGTTCTGTTTGAATTCTTCACGTGAGTTCTTAGAGAGATGAGTATTGAATGCTTTGACTTCGATCCAAATCATTTGTTATCTAAATTTGCTGTAACTGTGTGTATGTTGGAATACATTACTTTGATGTTAACATGGATCTACTGAGGGATGAAAGCTTTGCATGAGCCCATCAATCCATAAATAACTGAAAGATTTATTCAAAGCATTTCTGAGAGAAACAGAGAACTGGTGTGTTTTTCTGCACAAAATCTCATTCATTCTGTGTAGAAGTGATTTGACCAAGTTTAAAAACTCTCCGGATTGTAAAAGCGGCTTTCCTTCAGACATTGAGCAACATCAGAGCACAAATATACCAATAAATCAGTTTGCTCTATACAGAACACTGTTGCTAAACTCTCTTGAGCACTGTATGGCTAATGCTAACATGTGTACCATGTCAAAGCCAAGTTCCTTAAATGCTGCCTTATGGCTTCAAAAACATATGAATTCGCATAGTTTCATGTGAAAACTTCATCAGAAAGAAACATCTTTACAGACCTGCTATGGTCGGTGTTCTCTATACAAAAGTTTCCTTGTGAAGGGCTATAAAGATTTAGTTTTCTTTTATAACTTACATGTTTAAATTGCATGAAGACCTAAAGTTCTGCATTTTATATAACTGGGTTGCCCTAAGTAAAAGATAAGTGCTTTTTTTTAATTTAACTAGCATTTGGTTAAGCTAAACTCAAGCAGATATTTGTTTTCTAAATTTAACATCTCATTTAACATCACTGAGTTATGAATGTACCTTGCTAAACAAGCTAGCTAGTGCTAGCATTAGCACACAACTCTCTTAGAGTCTCTTGTTATCCAAATAAGTTCATACCCAGTTTAAAACAAATGAACAAACAAACAAAATATACGCCAAGCTGCTTAACTTGCTACTTCAGAACAGTAGTCCAGAAACAAAGAAAGAAGACCTGCCATGTGTAGCCTATCTACCTTTTATATACAGCCTATGATTAAACTAACAGTAGACATGGTAAGTCACTTTGTAAGTTAACAACATTGCCGCTTTTATGACTGTGGGTGTTTTTGTGCCAGTCATACATGCCTAGAGATCAGTTGGTCAACTCTTGGCAACCTCCAGTCACTACCCTACCACTTGGCGCGTTGTTAAATCAAACAAACAAGCAAACCAAAAAAGAACAAAAAAACCTTGTGATTTACTTTTTTCACTAGCAGATTGCTGTGGTCACACGTAGTTTGCATGGAAGACACCAAGTTGTTGGCACACTCTGTAACTACTATCCTAGTGGTAGTAAAACTCAGTTTAAAACATCCATTCATCCATCTTCTTCCACTCAACCCGGAGCTGGGTCGCGGGGGCAGCAGCCCAAGCAGAAAAGTCCAGACCTCCCTCTCCCCAGCCACCTCCTCCAGCTTGTCCGGGAGACGTAGATTGACCGGTAAATTGAGAGCTTCGCTTTTGCACTCAGCTCTCTCTTTGCCACAACAGACCGGTATAGCGTCCGCATCACTGCAGCCGCAGCACCAATCCGTCTGTCGATCTCACTCCCTTCTCCCGTCACTCGTGAGCAAGACCCCGAGATACTTAATCTCTTCCACTTGGGGCAAGAAGTCGTCCCTGACCTGGAGTGGGCACTCCACCCTTTTCTGGCTGAGGACCATGGCCTCAGATTTGGAGGTGCTGATTCTCATTCCCACCGCTTCTGGAGGCCATCACCCGATGCAGTTTAAAACATTTACCTTCAAAATAAAAGTTGTGCTTCACCACAGTGCAGCTCAGCCAATGTTTTTCAAATAGCACAACTGTTATTGTTGCACTTTTTAGTTTCACTACCCTTTGGAAAGTAGTTGACAAGAGCTTGCAGACAAGTTGGCATATTTCATGGAAACTACAGGCAACTTTGTTTGTTGCAGCACCCTATACTTCCTTGGCCCCAATTTCACCTTGTAATTGTGAGAAGCTTCCAGCAACTATCTACCAATGTGTCTGGGGATAACATGTTTTCCCTAGTGATCTGTGGTTGCCAAGGAGTCACTGATCAATCACTATGACTGTGCGACAGGTTTTAGTAATTAATTTTACAGCAACTGCTAGCAACCTCTCAGCAACCAGTTGGGGAATACTCATTTTTTCCTAGTTACCACAGGTTGCTAGGCTGTTGCCAACTGGCCTCCGGTGTGACTGTAGCCTTACTCTTGTGTGCTTATGATTTTGTATAAGAAACGATGTACAGTGATTCATGATAGGGTAGGTATACAGACATGGCAAGATCCAACCTGTCCCTGTAATATAGAAGTTTCATTCTGCAATCCAAAGCTCTTACCCCTGCTGACATTATGCCCCATGGCTTCTTCATTTGTGACCAGTTTGTCAGTTTGATCAGTTTGCTTTTTCCCACCGTTTTTGGTTACATTTTTTCCATGACAAGTGCTCCCTGGAAACCTAAAGTTAGGGTTTATCAGAAGCACCTAGGCAGGAACAAATAGCTCAAGAGGAGTTTTAGGGAGATTATTAGGTTTCATATTTCAGCGTTTTTCCTGTGGTTAAGGTAATAGCTTAATCCCACAGCCCCCACACTGTTTTCAGCCTTCTGCTCTCGACCCCAACCAGTTCAACTGCTCTAAGAGTTTGTAAGACCTCAGCTGTTGAGCTGTGTTGAGCCGTTGCGTTAAATAGCTGCAGGAATGTGTTTTAAGTGGTCTCTGGGATTTGAATGAGGCGAGGGCAGGCTCCGCACTTAAACCCCTCCTCCCCTTCCCTCTCAGCTGGTGAGGTGCCAGGCTCTGCGGCAGGGTGGTGGGTCCCCTCTGAAGGTGATGGTGTGAGAGTGTGTGTGTATGCATTTCAAGCATGTTGGTAGGGCAAAGTCTTCGTTAGTAGCTGTGGTGAGGAAAGTTCTGACGTGATGTCTCCTGTCTCTCAAATCTGGGCCTTGCATTGGGTTCATTGTCGCTTGCGTCCAAAATAAACATGTATCTTCTACACACCCAGAGACCAAGAGTAACCTGCACTATGTCTCAGAATATCCACTTGGTCTTTTAATACATTCTCACTCTGCTTTATTCACTGCCAGCCACTTATTACACCCTCTAGACAGTTTCTTGCAGCACAAGCAGAGAGTATTTTAATATCTCAGATAATATTTTTTGTGTTAAATAACAATTAAGTAAATACCCCTGTCTTCACAGAGACTTCCAATGACACTAAGACAAACTCGTCTTGTTTTAATTTACCAACAAAGCAGCGCAGAACAAAGACATGCCTGGTGCCTTTGCTGTTGTACTGAAGGTTTCAGGAAGCACGAATGGAACGAGATCCTTCAGTACTATGAGACACATTCCCTTCTGATAAAAAATGTACTACCACAGACAAAGGGGAGTCGCTTGGTAGAATTAGATCAGACTGGGACTGGTGCCGATGAGAGTTTGGCTGGCTGCCTTGAAAAGCCACACATGAGCGTACTTAATTGCCAGACAGACCAGAATAATTCTTCCATAATCTCAATTTATACAGTCACTTGAGTGGGGCCATAACACGCTGACAGTGTGTGTTGGAAATCAAGACAGAGTGCCTGCTGCACATCAGCAGAGACAGATAGACACTGATAATGTGGGTATTGTTGAGCCAAAGGGCCTCCTCAGTGTACCAGACCAGTTACTGTAACTGTCGTGAACAAGCACTGCTTTAAAGTATCTGTTGGACACCGACTGAGAGATGTAAAAACATCCCTCAGCCCTCGACAAAGCATGCCACTCTGGGGGCAGCTTGCAGTCTGTCTATCTTTTGAAATGTGGACAAGCAAGGGTCTCTCTGTGTGCATCATTGTCAGCGGTAAGAGTGAGAGTGGCCTTGGTTCCTCTCGAGAGTCTTCTGAGCACCACATTCATTAGAGACGTCCTGTCATGAAAAGAGGACAGATGTGTGTGTGTCTGAGGATGGGGAGGGGTGTGTGTGATATTTCTTTGTGTATGGTGTGGCCTACATGTATGTGTGTCCGGTTAAGGTGCCAACATCTTCAGCGAATGAAAGACAACTCCAGTGAGGTCAACACCCCTCCCCCGAGCATCCCTGTGTTTATCCTTGACCCTTCCAAGAGGTCACCTTGCCTTGTTGCGTCTGTCCCACTCTAGAGACACTCAAGGAGAGCGGGTGCTTTTTAAAAGGCACGGTGCAAGGCTAGGCTTCCCTTCCAGTTGTAGATCTTTCATGCTTGCCTGGCTCTGGCCTTGAAGAGCCATGAAGGATTATTGTGTGTGGTCCGAGCTTTCTCCGATGACACAGCTGTCAATGCAGCATTTCATCTGCGTTTCTTTTTAAGCGCGGTGCAACCAGATTCTTGAGTCAACTTTTCAAGGAAAAAAAATATATATTTTAAATCAATATTAGCTGAAGACATGTGTTCCTTATTTAGATTAAGATGATATTCAGTGAAACAAAAACAAAATCCCACCTGCTGGCACTTCCGAAATCCTGGAAACATTTTTGATTCCTCTTTAGCTTTTCAGTTATTTGCATGAGGGACTGCAGGAGAACATTTATATTTAATAGTAAGCATAATTATTTAATCATCGTAATGAAGTTTATTTCTTTTAGCGAGCTGAAACAAAAACATTGTGCATCGAAGCCTGCAAAGATTTATGCTGCTCAGCTTAAATGCGGCCATGGACTATTTTCCTATTGCCCTCGGTGGGAGTAAATTTATCATATTACCTGCCATCTTTCAAATACAATTTCACCAAAAGGCAGTCTGATTTTTATAGTGCAACTGAGAGTTTTGAATTTGCGGGTAAATCTTGTCATCTGGAAAGTACATAACAAAGGTCCATCTGCTATCTGCATCCAGCCCAGGCACGACATTAGATATTATCTTCCGGATGAGGTGGATGTGTTTTTGGGCTTGGAAGCAATCTGATGATTTTTTGACTTACTGGATGTGTTCTCTCCTTGACCAGGGGGTATGTTTTCATCCATCCCTCTTTAACATGTGATGAATGGTTCGGTCCCGAGTGAGCAATAAGTAGTTTTTATAGCTGAAGGTGGTGCGCTGTGCTTGCAGCCCAACATTACGTTCAATTGAAGGTGAAGGATAAACAAGCGTGCGCATGCCTCCCCCTCATGCATTTTCAGCATCAATCTCTCCCCTGAGCATCAGTCCTAATTAGAGCTCACTACCTCAGCTGGCTCATCAGTAACATAATCCCATCCTGAATCACATCTAATAGGAGGTGGGCGACCAGAGGTGACTCCGAAGCCCGGCTTTTTTTGTTTTTTTCAATGGAAATTAATTTAGCGAGAAACACAACCTTGCAAGCTCAATAACAAATTGAACCTCAAGCCTTCTGTCTCCAACCGCCAATGATACAACTCTGGCCCCAGATATTCTTATTATTCTTTTATTGTGGTTAGCCATGAAACTGCACACCGCAGCAGAGAATTTTTTCCAGGGTTGTACAACTACGTGATAAATATTGCTCACACATACGATAGCTTGGCTCTTGGAAAATTCCGTGCAACATGGAGTAGAAACTTGAGGCCGCAGTCATGAAGAGGTGGGCTGGATGCTGCAGAGGAACCCCCAGCTTGGAAGTAATTTAAGCTGAGGGGATGCACTCTAAATCATCTGTCTGTGGCTTGCAAAAATTCAGTGCGCTGACCCTGTCGTTGCTGCAGAAATGTTACTCGCCGTCTTTCATATGCTAATATTAGTGAATATTAACATAATATTGGTGTATTTTAACATAATATTAGTGTACTTTGGCTGCATAAGATTGTGTAAAGTCTAAGTGAGTCAGCAGAATTCTTAATACAAAATTCATAGCCTCTGTTTCATTTGCTGAAAAGGAGAAAAGAAACTAGATCTAACAACACCAGCAAGGAGAAGTAATACATAAAGGATGGTGGAATGTTTTAATTACAGTCATTTGGGTGAGGAATTGCATGTGGCTACTGCTCTCTCGGCGAAATCTATTGTATGCACTCCACGGCTAGCCTATCATTAGTGAATGTGTGGGAGGACCTTCAGAGCATGGACCTGACCTCACACTGTAATCAAGTGGATCTATAGGTTAATAAATATCCAGCGCCTAGAAGCAAAACAAAGGTGGTTTGAAAACTTCTCAGTCCCTTCTTTATCATTATGGAGACTGCTCGGTTTTGTCTGCTGTAATAATTTTTCGCTGCATCCCCGATGCGTTTGTGTGCGACAGTGTCAAAGTTTAAAAACGGACACAGGATGTCAGGCTGTGAGAATTCCACGACTGAGAGAGCGCATGAAAGCAAACCAGGGTACTGTGGTTCACAAAGCTCCATATTGTGATAGGGATTGAGAGAATGAGGACACGAGCGAGGAAACATGGGAGAGACAGAGAGGAGGGGAGAGTTCAACAGTGAGGGAGTTGGTGGGGAGGGCAGAGGGCGTGGTAAAAGCAGGAGGCCCAGACAGGCTAGAACAAGAAAGCAAAGAAAAATATCTAATTGGAATCAAGTGTCCTGACAGGGTGCGTGGGCGACTGAATTCCGCAAAGCGTGCTGCTTTTCCACTAGCAAAAAAAAAACAGAAGAAAAAAGAAAAAGAAGTGCAAGATTGTGAGCGAGACAGAGGTGAAAAAAAAAATATTGAAAATCCCCTTGCATTTGAGTAATTTTTTTTCTGGGCGGGTTTGGTTAAGACAAATGATAGAAGGGTGTGGAGGCCGACCACAACAGCATTTCCATTTCAAACTCTTTTCTGCAAACAGGCGTTAGATACCACATTGCCTGCGCGCCTGGCATTCAGAAAGAGGAAATGCGGTCCGATGACAATCTAAAACCATTATTAAATTTCCATTTTCTAAAGCATCCTAATTGCTAATGAGGTGAAGCATTAGCGTGTGTTTCTTTGTGCGTCTAGATGTGTGTTCCTGTGACCCGCGAAGGAAGGGGGCCTCTGACCCCTTCCATTTTCCCCATTTCCATTTTTAAGGACCGGTTACTACAGCTTGTTTTTCTCCTGCCTGCCTGCTGCTTACGAGCATAAATGCTGAAGCAATCATTCTGGATTTAAATAAATTCACTTTCTTCTTGTGTGTTTGATAACGAGAACGGTACTACTGTAATGGCTCGGTCACAATAGAGTGAAAATGGGATTACAACCTCCTTTCAACTTGGAAAAAAAAAATCAGTGGTTGAACAGTGACTGAATTTTTTTTGTGTGTCAGGGAGCGATTACAAGTAGTTTCAATGACCTCCTTTGAGTCAAGTCAGAGTTTATTTATGTAGCACAGTTTAAACAGCCTCAGTTGACCAAAATGCTGTGCAACATATACAGTATATTACAGTAAATTTCACAGGTCGTCTGGTGAGAGGCGACCCGTCTCCAAATAATCAGGGACTCTATTTAACTGGTTATAATCCACTATAAAAGCACCTGTGCAATTTTTCAGTTAAACTGCCGTCCTGCAGCAACTGCGTCACATTTTGTTGACGAATGTCTGTTTTAAATCATAAGCTTCTGGCTGGACTAGCTTCTTCTTTTAAGATTTATTTTTTGCCTTTTTTCTTCAGCAGGACTGCAGAGCACATAGGAAATGAGGGAGAGAGTTGCAGGGGAGTGACATGAAGGAAATAGCTTTCCAGCACATGGGTCACCTGCTGAACCCAGTGAGCTACACTGGCAGTGCTAAATGTAAATGGTTAATGTGGATTATCACAGATAATGTAAATATCGGTGTATGTAGCGGCACTGGATTCACAGTTTGTTTTCCTTTTATTATCACAAACAGACTGCGTGTAATTGCCAACTTGACCCGATTCAGTGACTCTGTCTTATTGCTATGTTATCAAACCAAAGTCGCATTGAAGGTGGCAGCTAATTGCAAGCAGTCCAAGACCTGCTCCCCATCTTCAAAGTAATGTTCGTTGCACATGGTTGCAATAATTTTGGTCATGCTGCGGTCTCCCACTAATGTTTTCCCTGGTGTGACTGTAACATAAGTGAAACTGTAAGTTAGGGTCAGCAGTCAGTTACCTTACCCTATCATACAAACAGCATACATAGGGGAAATATCTGTCCCCCATATATCTGTCCAAATGTGATCTAATCCATCCACAAGGACACCCCCCCCCCCTTCC
>VOQK01000030.1:86137-102772 GCA_015052645.1 Benitochromis conjunctus | reverse complement strand
ACCCCTGGATTGTCAGGTGTGGGTGGGCTTGGCTCTTCTTCAGCCTATTAGCTTCAAGCCACAGACTCCCATCTTGCCAGTTTATAAGTCACAGCAAGCCAAGACAAGGTGGTGGTCTAGATTTCCAGAAATCAAAGCAAATTGTTGTAAATCGTGATCATCACTTCCTTTCTGCATCCAAGGAAAGCATTTTGGAGATGGTAGGAGATTATTCTACCAGACACTGGTGAAATGCAGTATGTTTGGCTTTACCTATGCATCTGGAACACATTAACTAACACATTGTACACACTGTCATGGCAACATAGGCAAGAGGGTCCTTTGACCACAGGTCACATCATTGAACTTGACTCTTAAAGAAAACAACTAATGTCATGGTGTCAAGTGAAGACATCAGGTATATTTTTGATTATGCATAAATGGTCCTGTCACTAATGTTGCACTGGATGCAGGAAAGTATTGCACAGTACTGGGGTTTGCAGCTTCTTTAAGCTAAACTGCCGCGATGAGTGGACTCCCTGCTGGGTGCTGTTGGGAAGGGGCCACTCTGTGGTTAATTAGCGGGCAGTGATTTGGCCCCAAGAGGGCAAGGCCGGCCCACCAATGAGCTCACTTCCCCTCGTCTTCACACTCGCATGCACGGCCGCTCCCCGGCTATGAGTCAGCCAGTGAGAGGGAGAGCACAAGAGGGAGAGCAAGAGACAGGAAGTCATTTTGCCCGCATTGGGCCCATCTCCAATCTTGTCACCTGCCAACTCTAAGTAGTGTGATTACAGGCGAAACTGATTAAAACAAAACAACTTATTCCCCCCCTCCTCCTCTCCGAATATACAGTACACATGGACTGTGACCCTCACCATTCCCTATACAGCACACACACACAAACACACACACAGTCAGCAGAAACAGGATGTTAGTAGGATCCTGGATGTGATCTTTTTAGACTCTAATGGCGCCCTGATGGAATACAGGTGCCTCGTGAGAGTTGCAGCACTTAACGCTGAATACACATGAGATGACTCAGTGCCTGTTTTCTTGGTTTAATCATTTAATGATTATTATGTATATAGGTATTTCCTCATGCTTATGGTTTGGTACTGCTTGGGAGCTTCGGTCTGGCCCTCTTTTACAGACAGAGTTAAAAGACTTGATTATAAAGTGATGAGAAAGCAGGTTTCTGCGGCAGCCACATAAACATGCCTCTGACTTTTAAAGGATTTTCCCTGAGACATCGGATGCAGGTGCTCTGCTGAGATCAAAGACTCCAAGTAAAACCTACTTAGTTTGAGAACTCCAAGAGAGCTGATTTATTCAGCCGTCCCACTGTAAAAATGCCCTGTAGTTTGGTTGAGATCCTCCAGCTAATGATGCTGTATTCCTCCAGTTAAATAGGGTGATGCATTTTCTTTATTGGGGGGAAAAAATGCTGGCACGGCTAATCTGCTTATCATCTGTGTGTGCATCAAAGTTGTGGGCATCGAGATGTGACATCTTACTGTCTACATTTTCTTTTTAACTATGTAGTGCATCATAGCACACATGGCTTTAATTGTGGGCTATGCGGTACTTAGGTACTGTAGTGTATTGATGCCTTCTCTATAACTGCCATGTGCTCAAGGCTGGCATGTTGTAAAGTAAAAGAAATGTACTTAATTAACACAACAATGCCACACACTTGTTTTTCAGTGTGTCTCCAGTTACGCTGTCACACCAGCAACAGTTGTTTTTAATATATCATTCCAGTTTGGACTGTAGACCAGAAAACTGGCTCACAAATGGACCAGTTCCAAAACACTGTGAACATTTACTGTTCACTCATCAAATCCACCAAACACGCAAGTCCAACCCAATGCACTGAACCACTGAGGGTGAGCAAATCAGCCTACAAACAAATAAGGCTTTCACCTCATTGCCATGGAAACTGGGTGTTTTAGTGCGCAAGTCAAACACGATACAGTAAAAACGAGCTAGCTTAATACAGTGAGTTGCAGTAGAGCAGTGTTTAATAACGGGGCGTTAAAAGGGTTTGAGACAATGACATGCAGAGCAAATTCACTCGAACACAGGGTTCTCAACATGAAAAACAACGTCACAGTAAATGAGAAGTCTATCAGCAGCTAACGCCGTCCACATGTGTGGGTGCTTTGTTGAAATTCTGTATTGTGAAACTGTCCCTTTTTGAGAATCGCCAACTACAGCGAGGTTGCATGAGAGTGTAATACTAAAAATATTACGTCAACACTGTAATCACAAAGAGCCTAAAGGAAATTATTCACATTATATGATCATAAGTCATTCGGTCCCAACCCTTTGGGTGATGCTGCAATGCCAAAAGTGACTCTCAATTTTGGCAATGAGTGCCATTATGCTTGACCTGTCAATACATGCTTGATTTTCCACTGAATCATGGCATTTACGACCGTAATGCAGAGCAAACTTTCAGAAGACGTTCAGAGCTTGATGGAAGACACCTGTCTATATGCTTTGACTACTATTACACATTTAATTAAACAAACTCTTCATTTACATAGGTTTTGCTTGAGGCGAACATTTTGACTTGAACTACATAATAGAAACTCATTCTCGGCAAAAGAAAAATTTGCTTTGCGCTACTTTTAGGACTCTCCTCTTGGTTTGTTTTGCCAAGTACTTGAAGTCGGCTTCCGTGTGTACAGTTTCTCAATGATCATCTGTCAAAGTAGCCATAAATAACATTTATTCAGTGCTAAAGTAGCTTTTCCTTCTAGATGGTTTCAGAAGGGGAGGTATGCCTTTCGTAGGCTCACAACTCTGAACCTCTAGCATGCACAAACACATCTATAAATAAACACACATGCTTCACTTTTACCCGTGTGATCTCTATAAAATGCTATGTAGGCATATCTACATACAGCTCTCATATCTGTACATTAGCTATAATGAAGCTGGACAGATTCCAGGCACTGCAACAATACTTGACATTGTACTCAACTGTACTATAGAGTGCTTCCGAGGATCACAGACCTCAACGCTGCAAACACAGTTTAGTCCCTATGGAGGACATGCACCCAGTCATTATGGAGCTTAAGGATCAGAGCACGGGTTTTGTTCCCCTGTCATGGTTGTTTAAGGCTGAAATCCCATGTTTTCCCATGTGAGATGCTCCTCACCTAAAACACCATCTAGTCCTATATCATGTCAACATACCACATGTAATGGTCACCTCAGAGATGAGTGGATTTTCTGCATGGTTTGTCCCCAATGCAGCCTCCTGTAACCACTCGTATCCCTGCTGAGTGAATGTTTCACGGACTTCATCATAGGAAGTTGAAGGAGGACAAAATAGAGCTTGTACTACAACACCAACTACTTTGACAGCAAGGGCAAACCAGAGGTGAAGCACAGCTGTAAGCAATATGGGTAAATAGTAAAAACAAAGCACTAAGTGCAAGGATTGAGCTTCTTGTTTTAACATGCATGATACACTACCTAGGAAAGAATACCGGAGAAGGTGAACGGTGGCGTGATTAAGCACCTCCATCCAATGTGTAATCGCCTGCGGAAACACGCAAAGCCCTTAGCAGAGTATGCAGGGTCCCTGTGTTTTATTTTATTGTTTTGTTGTCTGTTCATGAACCACTCAAAAATGACACGCTGCCCATAATGATCATCAGCTACAACAAAACTCAGTATGTTCTGAATGATTAACTTTGCCAAACTATTTGTGAAATTTTAACACATTTTTGCAAAACTTACAGATTTATGCTCAAATTCAACACTCCACACGATGCTTTCCACGCTGCCTCGTTCAGGACAATGCTGCATGCTGTTTTTTGACCTGACACACAAACATTGCATTTTTTCCCTTTTTCTTTTCTTTCCTAAAAACCCTTTCAACGTATTTATCCTAATATACATTATGTTGGGAATACGCACTCATACCTTACAAAATTTGGATACCTGTGTTTATGTGTTTCAAATGTCAATACTTGTAGTATTGACTGAAGAAGTCACTTGGATGAGTGACGAAACGTTTCTCCCACTGAAAACATTACGTCCAGATGAACAGAATCAACCTTTTGGGATTTACTTATCTGGATGATTGGATGATCAAGACAATACTTGTAGTAGTTGGTTGGACTTTTGTGTGATAAGATTTTGCAACTTAAACTAACAAATTTGTATACTTTGGCAAGCAAACTTCTTATTTCCTTTACACTGCCCCAATAAACCATAAATCATCTATGCAAATACTTACCTATGGAAATCAGAAATGTAATCATCACGGCTAAATTACATTATATAACACTGATCATTTGGGTAACGGGACCATTTTTTGTTATCTACACACACCCATGCGTGTGTGATAAAAATCACACATGCAGTTTTTGACTCAAGCATATATGCACAGTGTCTCTCACAGCACAATCTTGTGTACACAAATGTAACTTTCTCCCTCTCTCTAAAAGATTTTGTTTCATTAGGAAAGCTGGAGCAATTTGATGATATTTAATTGTTAAATATGTGATATACATAGGAATCTATGCAAAGGTGAACTTTAGCTCTTCTACACCACAATAAGACAGTTTATGTGGGTTTCATCTGTACATGTCATCTTGTGCTGATTATAGCATGTAACTACTATTATTTTATAGTTTTGTATAACTACTCAAATAGCAGCATTTATAGTTGAATGTAAAAGAATGTGCAATGGTGGACACAACTATACGTGTACAATTTCATTACACATAATATTTAAGTAACTTTTGTGATGCAGTGGTTAGGACTGTTACCTCACAAGAGGAAGGTTTGGACTCCGCCTGCTGGCTGTGTCCTTGCTGTGTGGAGTTTGCATGTTGTGTATTCTGCTGTCCTCCTACAGTCCAAAGAAATGTATTTCAGTTAACTGGTGATTCTAGTAATCACCAGCAGTGAATGTGTGTGTGAATGATTGTCTGTCTCTTGTGACTTGTCCAGGGCGTAGCCCACCTGTTTCTCCATGACAGCTAGGATAGGCTCCATCTAAATCAAACAAAAAACAGAGGATACCCTTAGTGATTATTTAACAATAACTTAGCCAAATTGCAGAAGCAATGTGGGAAAAAGTACACCCTTACTGCTTCCACGGTAATTAAGAGAGCAAGTAGCAGCCAGGTGCTGCTAATCAAATGCTAATCAGCAAGCGTGAGCGCCTCAATGAAAGCAAAGGTTCTGGCAGTTTGCTGGTCTGGAGCATTCAGGTATGTGTTAGCACAATGCCAAGATGGAAGTCCATCATTCTACAGTGAGAAGGTTTATTCACAAATTTACCCCAAGGTCAGACTGTGTAGCACAAAAGCTACTTCACAAAAACTGAACAAGCATGCTTATTTCTTCGGGTTACCAACAGAAAGCCTTTTCCTTCTAAAATGAACACAGTAGGACAGTTTGCCATTTGAGAAGTTATATCTGAACAAACCAGAAGACTACTGAAATAATGTCCTTTGGACAGATGTGAGAAGTGAAGATGTTTGGCTGTAATACAGAGTGCCACATTTGGTGCAAACTAAACAAACCACAAGCACCTCATTTCAGCTGTCAAGCACAGTAATGGAAGGATGATGATTTGAGCTTGTTTTGCAGCCACAAGACCTGGACACTTGTGGCTGATCCCAAGCAAAGCAGCAGGTCTACAACAGAATGACTGAAAAAGAAAAGAATTAAGGTGTTACAGTGGCCCAGTCAAAGTTCAGACTTCGACCTGATTGGGAATGCTTTCTTGGGACCTTAAAAGTGCTCTGCATGAACAAATGCCTGCAAACCTCAAAGAAGTGAAGCAACATTGTAAATAAGAGCAGAACCAAATTCTTCCAAAAGGTATAACAGATTGATACAGTCAATCACAAAAAGTAATTAAACAATTCAAAGTTATTGCTGCTAAAAGTGGTTCTACAAGCTACTGAATCATGGGGTGGGTGCTTCACTTGTTTTTCACGAGAATGTATAGTCATGTCGAAACTTTGTGTTTCACATGACTCATCCATGACCAACATAAAATCACCAGTGACTCCAAAATGCATGACTTTGGAATATGGGAGTAAACCGGAGCACCTGGTGGAAACCTACTCAGGCACAGAGAAAACATGCAAACCCTGCAAACTAAAAGAGGGTTTGAACCAGCAACCTACATGCTGTGAGTAGACAGTGCTAACCAATGCACCATCGTGCCACCCATACACATTTATGTGTCTTTGGTGATGATGTGTACCGATACAAACAAGTCACATTGCTCTTGGTAAATAAAGGTGATTTTAATTGTGTTTATAATATGTGTACTTGTTTTGTAACTAGGTTACTGCAGTCCAGTTACACTGGCTTCTCATCTCTGAGAATGAGAATAAAGGGGGTTTTATTGCCTGAATGACTAGTGGCCTCAAATGGGATGTAATGACAAACATTCAAGCTTATTTCTCAATTGTGAAACATATACTCAGAGTCCAGGCCTAATAGCCTAAAAGACTGGACTTGGCCACAGCCACTAATTTGTAGTATAGTGGCCATTAGTGAGAGACAGCAGCCAGCTGTGGTGAACTGCTGCTTATCTGGAGGTAATGAGAAGTAACATGGGTGTAATGCGGTTCCATGTGCGCATATTTGTCTCCACATCCAGAATGTCTCTTGACTCTCCCCCTCTCTCCATTCTCCCTCTGTCAAATAAATCCTCTGTGGCTGTTTTTGAAAAATCCATCCACCTTTTTTTTCTGCCAAACATTCTTTTTTCCCTCTCTCTTTCTCCTATTCCTCATTAAAATGCTGAAAAAAAAAAAAGAAAGCATGTTCGGTGTGAGCTAAGAGGCCCCTCTCAGTTGTGGGAAGGGAACGCTTCATGTAGGGAGGTCTCACCCAGGGAGAGAAGACACCCACATTCAACGCACACATAGATCAGAGACCAACGGTGTTTTTTTGTTTTTTCGGGGTGATGCTCAAGGTGGCAGATGAACAGAGGAGCAGCGGGACTCCTGACGGGATGCTGGTGATGGAGGGGAGAAGGAGAGAGGAATAGCCCAAGGAGACACGGTGCTTGTCTGGCCTGTTTCCCGGCCTCCCGTGTTGGAGCATGAAAAGGAGCAGGTCGTTTACACCCCGGTGAAAAAAGCCACCATAGCCACAGCAACACCTGGATGTTATTTAGGCTAATGGACTTGGGGCTTACTCAATAGTAATCAACTCGAAGGGGGTGGCGGCGCAGGCTTCTGGCTTTGTTTCATGAGTCACCTTTCTCCAGCAAAAACTTTTCACAGCTATTTTCTCTCCTACCTGCCCCCCCCTCATGTGTCCTTATCGCTCCCCACCCTCTCACCTCATGTGTTTATTTTATTTTGCACAGAGCTGTGTTATGACAAGGCCTTCACTCCCCGGATGTATGCAGTCAGTGCTTGTGTCATGCCCTTATGAGGTATGAGGGCCCTCACAGCACTGCCAGCCCCACCCGGCCTGCCCTTCCTAAGCAGAGAGAGCGGAGAGGAGGGGCTGGAGGGGGTTGGAGGGGGTGACTCCTGCTCATACCCTGTCCCGTTCTGCCTGGCGTTGATGGAAACTTAACACACAACCACACAATTGCTAGATTCAACTGACAAAAGCCATTTTTATAGCTTTTGTTGTCCTCACGAACAGTTGAAAATGCTTATGGGGGACTTCCTGGGTCAGTCTGTTTACCTGTCTGGCTGCCCGTCTTACCTCATTCATCCAGGCTTCAGAAGGTTTGAGGACTTCTTACCATCCATCACAAAATCCCACAAGCCTTTAGCTGAAGTCATGTAAAGCTCAATGCAACCATGAAATAGTTTATCACACAGAAACTCATTTATCCTCTGCTGGCTCTTTACATTCAAACCATCAGAGGGTCATTTTTTGTGCACCCCTCTGCTATGGAGTGTTTTCTATTAGTGAGTTTTATTCTCAGTGAAAACTTTGTGTCTCTTTTTATCCTTTCTTTGTTCGCTATGAAATCCGCTTCATTTGTCGTACCATGTAAGAATCTCAGGACACAAAGAGCAGATGCAAAGGGGATTTCCTTGCACACAGTGAATTTAAATGGAATTTTGAGATGAAATAATCCCCCGGGACTGTGCTGAAAACATCTTTAGTTTTTCAGGTTTTCTTTCAGTTTTCCAGAGAGTTAACCTCGAAAACAAAGATGCCACCCAAGACATGTCGCCTGGCATTGACTCTGCAAAGAGGAAATAACACGGGGCTGCACATGAAAAATAAACCCAGTACGATAAAACTTGTCAAATGTGTTTCCATCTGTCTCATCTTTTCTCCCTTTTTCTAACAGTTCGAACGTGAAAAAGCCCTAAGCAAAATGTTACATTTCAACATTTTTCCATTCTTTAATTTTCACCACAAAGCCTGACATGTTTTAAGAGGTGCAATCTAATATTGCCTGAACTCCAGGACCTACCACAAAGATCTCTGGGTAAATGGGAGGGAAGGAAGTGCACAGACAGGAGGACGGGCGTGGATGGAAAAGTGCGCAGTAACTTGGCTGCAGCACACCCTTAAGTAACAACACATGGCAGTGGAGGAATTCCACATTCGTGGACACTCTACATGAGCGCGGATGCGACGGGCTGACCAGGCTGCTTGCAGCAAGTGGCTGCCCGGTTCCGAATGGGAAGCCGATAAGGCTCTGTCGTACCTAATTCCTTTCCATGTTCTCATCCTGGGTAGGCATCACAATGGGCATGATTCATGGGGGTAATTCCGCCTGCTACTGACTTGGCTCCTGTCTGCATTTGGGAAGAATGTGACCTCACAATATGTCTCTTTCAGGCCCATCCCTGTCTGAATTCGACCAGCCTCTCCTTGAAGCCCTCTTCTGTTAGAGACTGCAGAGTGAGGACAAGGGAATGCAGCAGAAAGGCGAGGAAGAGAGGCTAAACTAAGGGGGAAAAAAGTTAGCAAACATACTCCTCCTTCCCCACCTTCTCTCTTCCGACATCACTCTCCTTCCCAGTCTAATGCCTAAATGATGTGCAGCGAGGAGGGTAATTTAAAACTATGAAAATGAAAGTCAGCCACTGTGACAACCACAGAGACAAGCCCTGATTGCACAGGGAAAGTTGTAGGTGTGATGCCTGTTTCATGTTTCCATATATAAGCCCGCAGAAACGACCACACGTCTTGTCCGGGTAATGATCAGAAGTAGAGCGTGTGATGCAACAGTGTTTTGTAACATGAGACCTCCGAAGCGCTCTATCTAGTGCTTAAGCAAACTGCAATCATCGTGGGTAATTATTTAGCTGTATTAGGTCATTTGAAGCTCAGTTAATTCCTGGTTACATTCCATCTGTCACAGACACAAAGGCTCTTGTCTTTATCTGTAGTCAGTGCTGAAATATAAATTACACTGCAGAGTGGCTCAGGCAAAAGTAAGCTTACAATGGAAGGAACATAAAAGTGTAGAATCACAGTCGTTGCCAACAGCAAGTTAAAAAACAAACATGTGGTGTGCATGCCTTAAAAAAATCATGAGGATTTAAGAGTATCCTTTAATGTTCCAGCCGAGCGGGTTGTTCATTTCCAACAGGATTAATTGAGCATCCAGCAAGCGAGGCACAACTTTGTCTCCTGACTGACTCGAGACAAAAGAAAACACTGAAAAAAGGGTGAGCAAGAACATCTTTTAACAAGCAAATTTATCCTCTAAAGTACAATACATGTAATGTGGAAGGCATCATTTTAGTCACCAATTTATCCGTCTGGTTGTAGCCTGCCGAAATATCAGTTATTCTACCTTTTCTTTAAAAAAAGTTGAATAATGCCTCAGCGGTCCAATAAATCTCATTTTTCTTCATACAACTTACCTCTACCCTGTTTAACTCTGCTTCAGGGGAAAATGACTTTACAGACCTGCACCAACATCAAACGGGCTGTACGGCACAATCTGGCACAAGTAACAGCACGCACACACTGTCGCACGTGTAAAAAGGGCGTTGACACCTACATACACGTTCATAAGCAGAGGTGGTTTTGTCATGTCACCCTCCTTAACATCTTGCTACAGGCTGCCTCATAGGAGGAGAAAATATGGTGTGATGTCACTTCTGGCATGGCCCCGGTGTCTGAAAGCTTTTTATGCGCCGCCCCAGCGAATGAGAGGCAGACATTACTCAGAATAAGAGTGGAGACTATCTGTTCTCCACAGTTAAAGCTGTTATTTGTTAGCGTGGACCTCTGCCAGAGTCGGGCCACTGTCTGTTGACTGCTGATCAACACAATGCAGATCAGATCACCGAGACTCCATAAAACATCTTTAGCATTTAACTGTGCCATACATTCAAACGTCTTCCTTGTTGCTCTCATTGGCAGGGCCACGCTTGCTCCACCAGCACCACTGGCACACTTAAAGCAGCCTGGCGGCACCCCCTTAAAGCCACCAAGGGGGTTAGTCAAAATAGAGCTTCATCTGGCCATCAATCTTCATTCTCTCTCCCTGTGAGCAGCACAGGACCACGTCTTGTGTTGCAGTTAAAAGCCTTGGAGCCGCTGTTCCAGCCCTGAGATAAATTGATTGCTCTATACGGCCTGTGGCGAATGCTAGGAGATCCTGATCCACACTTGCAGTTTGTCACTGTGTATTAGGAACAGGCGAGGGGATTCCCAAAGCCTGACTCATAAGGCAAGCACCTTTCAAATAGAATTTAGCAAAAAACAGTCAAGTGGAAATGTAAATTGCACACTCATTTAAAACGTTTGGGATTTTTGCATTTATGTTTGAGAGGAAAAACAAAAGCCAGAGGCATTTCAAGCAAACAATGTGACAGCAGTTAAAAGAAATAGACTGCTGAAGGACCAATGAAATAATAGAGTTTGGGCAATTCATCAAACGCACGCACTCCCTGCTTTTCATCACTGTGAGCAGCAAAGGAAAACTCTCACCCAATTCTACTCCTTTTTCATGTTACTTCCAACTTTTTTCCCCTCGCTTATGGTTTTTTTATATATTCGCAAAAATGCACTAAAGTCATTACACATTACAACCGTCTCAATTATGATTCTTATGCACGTAGGACTCACATTTTTGTGCTGACATGCACGTTTTCTTGCGCAAACATCTCACTGTAAATCAGCATTACATTATCGTGCAAAATAAACATCTTAGTTCAGTGCAGCGGCCTTCAACTTTAGATCAGATATCCTTGTTGCATCTCAAACATCCTCAGCATTAGCGATCCCATCCCAATTGCCAGCACTACTGAAGGGCGTGCTTACTTTCCCTCATGAGAAAGTGCAGAGAAGGACAGAGTTGACACTCAGCTAAATCCATTCACTGTTTCTATTTCTGTGCAACGTCTAGACATAAAAACATTTTGTTAGGAACCAAAAGCCACAGCTGGGTTACGCAAAGCTGGACTAGACTCGGATCCTTCAAAAACACTGCACTACATGTTAGATTAAAGCGAGTGTGTCTGTTATTGATTTTCCTGTCAAGCACCTTGCTGGGTGTATATTTGAACTCCGCCGATAAAATGTAGTTGATGAAGTCATGTGTTTACCTCCTATAATGTCTTTGTACTAGGGAAAAAGATTGTCTGCCGTCATAAAATGTTTATATTAGTGTCTTTTATAGGATGTTCCTTGTATACATAATTGTTCGCAGCATCATAAAAAACATGGCCAACAAAGTGCAAATTACAGGGTTTGTGGGGGTACTGACCACCTATTTTCCACACTCCAAGTCACAGCATCTGTAAACAAAGTAAATGTGTTGAGCCATCAACACACACCCAAAAGGGTGACCGCAGATGATGTCATTCCAAGGCTAATGAACATTTGGAGCTGAGGGCCAAGCTGTGCATTCAATTAAAAATGAGGTTCTTGTTATTATTTGAATATAAAGCTGTTGTGTTTTTTGGCACAATTAACAGAGTGCACGAACACGAAGAACCGAAACTAAGCGAAACAGAGCACAAAGCGGCATTACATGAAAAAAGAAAACGAGTTTAAAACTTTGGATGCTTATTTTTACTGGTCTCATTTGCACCTGCACAAACCAGCAAATACCATTAAAGGAAAGCTGATTTGTAGTATTAAAAGCTAATGTCTAAGTCACAATGCAATAATTTGAGTTTTTTTTAGAGCAGCCTGTGTGATTCATCGATATGATGATACATCACTTCCCTTTTGGGACTTCCTCAGCTTCCTACATCTGCTGAGTGAATCTCACATGTCAGCATTGTCAACTCTGTGCTTCCCCATGTTTGTGTTCATGTGTAGCACAGTGGGTGCCTGATATATTTCAGAATAGAAGTCTGTCATTGGACACGTCAGCACCTCAGTATGCTGCGAAAGGAGCGCTTGCGTGATTGACAAACAGCATCTGAAATAATCCTCCCCCAGAGCTTTTGCTGGAATTCAGGGGAGTGTGTCACAAAATGCTGGAAATCAATCAAAAAACAGGACTCATACTTTATGAAGAGATTTGCAGGGTGTCCCAAGTCTCAATGTCCTGTATCGGTTGCTTCAAGTGCAACATTATGAATGCTTTTGCAAATATAAACCGTTTGACTCAGCTATAATATTCCTCACAACAAGACAAGTATGCTCTGTCGTCGAGTGTGGCATATAAAGGATGCTTTCTCCCATGGAAAGTTTAAAATATAGTCATAGCTATCATGATGTCACTCACTGGATTGTGAAATCCTGATTTGAACATAGTTTTGCTCCTAGATGTCATAACAGCTTTTAAAATACTCGTACGTGTTTATATGCTTACGTGTTCCCAGAAAAAATCTTTCACAGTTAGGGCTGTGATTCAACAGCCCCAACGTTAAGAGACTTAACATCAGGTCTTTGAACCAAATGAAGCAGGCAGATGTTCAATAGATATTATTATGGCCCCTGTGCTGTGTGTAGGTGCTGTACAATCCGGGCATCAAAGGCTACTGCTATATTTTTAAAACGTATGTACATACATGTGTGCGAGAGAATGCTCTTACACTTTAAATGTGTTTCACAGACAATTATGAGAAATGTGAAGTTGTTTGTACTGAAAAAAAACAAAACGTGATGGACACAGAATGTATAGTTTTTGACATGGCATGGACTTCTAAGTATATATTTTACTGAAGCCAGAGGTAAGACCACGTGATTAGTTTGTGGAGAGCAGATTGAGGTTTTTAAAAGGATTACAGAATGAATCGCCATTGAGACATAAAACACACAGGGAAATACAAGAACTTGACTGATGCAGAGTGGGAACGGATATCTGAACCTTTGTTAGCAAAGCTTCAAAGCTTTTTTTATCAAGCTTTACACATCCAGGGATGGAACAATCAAGACCAGCTTTATGATTTCCTGAAGAATGCCACCCTAATATGCCCTGACAAAACAAGAAAGAAAATGGCCCACTCTCCTAGCAAATCGTAACAAGACTCGTCAGTGACATTGCAAAAAAATGTGAACTTTTTCGCTGTGATGTTCGCAACTCAGGCCAGTAGCTAATATTTGAACGTGAGATAACAAAAGAGTATGAGGGGCTGGCAGCAATGCACTCAGTGAAAGGGACTATGATGGGAAATGATTTGTTCTTGAGTGTAAGTGCATACTTTGAGGTCGAAATGGGACACTCTGGCAGGTGTTCCAACTGATGACTGTCTAAATCTGACAGGGAAAAATATTTGACTTTTGAAGCGGTTGCAAGACAAAATGACTGAAATGATCCCAGAACTGAAACTGGTATTTTTGCATTGTATTATACACCAGGTGGTCCTGTGTAAGTCAGTGCTAAATAGTGATGATGGCAGAGGTTTCTTCCTGTTAAAAGGGAGTTTTTCCTTTCCACAGTCACCAAGTGACAGAGGGGGGTTGCTTGATTGTTTAGGGTTTCTAATATTGTAGGGTTTACCTTACAATATAAAGTACCTCGAGGCACTACTTTTGTTATGAATTGGTGCCACATAAATATAAGCAAACTGAATTAAATACAATTGAATAATAATCTACTGTTTGTAGTAGCGGTTTATAAAGAGATAAAATTAAAATGGGGCAGAGATGAGTTCAACTTTTTGATGTGGCCACCACAACAGCCTCAGCTTCTCAGTTCTGGCTGCCTCGGAAAATTAATTGCTCACCCCTGGTCTGGGCAGAAAGTAAGTACAGAAATGTCTAATAATAACAATAAAAAATAACAAAAAAATATTTAACCACTTAACCAAAGTTGGGGACTAGCCAATATAATACTGTCATTGCTAACAGAAGCTTTCTGATAAAAAAATATATTCCAAATTCCTAAAATAAAGAAATGTTTAAAAGGTCTACCATTGTTTCTGTTCAAACTCACAGCTGAAAATATGCAAACAAATCATTTGCAGGTAAACTGCTATATTAAACAGATACTCCATTATGACGGATGTCTTTGCTCCAACACAGAAAATTATTTTTTCCTCTACAAAGGAAACATACTGATGCAAACAACCTGTTTCAGCACACCAGTAATGACTGAGAGTTTAGTCTTGATTAAAATAAGTCTAAATTGGTCCAGTCTCTGATACTGCAAATGAGAACAAAATACACAAAGCGTAAGCAGGAAGAAAAGGCCTCCATTAGCCTTCACTGCAGCCGCTGATGATTGATATGATAGCAAGCCCATTCAAACTGCAAATTTTACACATGATTGAGGCTCTATTGGATGTAATGAAATGGCCTTCCTGAATATTGCACTTGAGTGACTGTGTTACCACCAGTACAATAGCTGCTATTATAGTTTTGGGCCTTCAACCCATTTTTCATTGTACGAGGTCCACTGTGTTATTACTGCAGAACTCAGAGTGAACCCGCGCGGCTTTGGTTTCTTGCTGTTACGGATGTGACCGTTCTCTCCACTGGGAGCAATTCATAGAGTGTTAATTGACCACCGCAATCACTCAGCAGATTTATGGAAAGTCTGAAGGGTCACAGGAGACTTCCAGGGAAGACCGTCCAGGGAGCAGGGCTAGCCTCTGAGCTGCAGCTGGGGGGATTTCTAGGCTTTATAAGTACACTACAGGTTCATAAACTCCCTGCCTTCCTTCAGTGACCCCAGAGGAGATTTACATTATATAGAAGAACTGTATTTAAACAGGCCATAAAAGAAAATGAAATAATCTTGTGGGTGTCCTGGTGTGGGAATGTTGCATTATAGCGACACTTTAATAATGGCTCAGCAGCGGTTATGATGAAGAAATCTGGAAAAACAAACATAAAATCTATTATCTTCAAATACAGACATGACCCAGTTTGTTTCTATTTTTCATCCGCTCATCCAGATGTGCATAATTCACTGGGAGGAGGAGCTGTAGCACTGACAGACTGGGTGGGCATTGGGGCCCATCTGGCCGACTATAATCAGCTTTAAAAAAAAAACACGGTGCTACAGACAAATGAATAATACAAGGCGCATGTAGAACACCAGGGTTTCACGTCCGAACTACAGTAGCCAACATCCAATGTCCTTGATTAAAGATCCAATGTGCAACATTGACATGGGCCAGTGGAAGGATGGGCCCTGGTTTTGAGTGCTGAAACAATAAAAATGGTTTTGTTCATTGTTTATTCTCCAGTGCAGTGTGTCAGTATGTCAGCGTATTAGTTTGAACAAATGCATCTGAACACTCTTAATACTGTTTAATCCCTTCTGTCAGCCGGCCAGTGTTGTCCTCGTGCCAACACACTATCTCCAGTGTGCCTCTTGTCTTCAAACAGAGAAAGTGAGCATCCAACAACATATTCCTCATGTTTCACAGTTGAACTTCATAATCGTGGAATAGTTTTTTTGTTCATATTAAGGTAAGAGTGAACCTTACGTTTCTTTTTAATGCATTCTTCTTTCGTTTGTTGACTCGGGGCTTGAGTAGGTTGTTCAGAAGGAGCGCTTCTCCTTCTAATAGGCTACTAATGCTGGCTTAATTTTGAATTTACTGGGTTGTTTTTGTGGACTGAATGGTTAGGAAATTGCTCCTACAGTTTAACATGGAGCAGTTAAGATTAATTGCCTTAGGCATGCCAATAATTTTACAGTTATTATGTGATAAGCTCTATCACTTCTTCTTATGAAATGTGTTACAGTTGTTTTTAGCGAGAGTTGCCCAGGCATGATGATTTACAAGAGCTAAAAGTCTGTGTTTTGCTGTGTGGAGTCTAAATGCCATGCTCGCTTGCAGCAAAAGGCAATACTAATGGGTTTGTGTTACATTACTAAATCAACTCGAGCTGTGAAGCGGCTCCCAGCAAACCTTTATGATCCATTAACCACCAGGGATGGTTTTGCCAGGGCCTCGGTGCCAGCTGGCAGAAACTGACGAGGCCATATCATAAGCAACCCCTGCCAGCGATAGCTTTACTGAGGTTTGCAGAACTCCCCCCACCGTTCTCTCAAGCTTTTTACATGCATGTTGTTTTCTCATTAGCCAAGGCTCCACGTGGTCCTGTCTCATGGAAATGTTTGATGGAATGAAGGTAAATGCGCTGTGTACAATGTGTTAGACTTGATGTCTGCAGACAGCTCGGGAAGAGAGACAAGTCTGTGGAGTGGTTTGAGTTTGGGTGGAGACAGCAGCATTTACTGTAGAACTGCAGACAAATATGCATGGACCTCACCCTAGGCTAGTGATCAACTCCTCTGTCATCAGTGTC
>VOQK01000030.1:64952-78166 GCA_015052645.1 Benitochromis conjunctus | reverse complement strand
TGTGTGGCCACTCAGCATCCTTCACAATATAAAGACGCCTCAGTGGATGTTATTCTGATGAAATAACTCCCTCCGTTCGTCCTGATTTTACAGGAAGATGTGACATTCCTTGCCCCTGGAAAGTGACTCACGCTGCCGTCTTGTTTAGTAAATGCAATTACGGACCGGTTGAACCGTTCTCCTTTTCTGTGAAAAAGAGTCACAAAAAAAATCCTCTTTCACTTTCCTTTTTTTTGTGTGTGTGTGTGAATGCTCTATATGACCAAACAGGGTCATGTTCACGCTATGGACACAGAGCATGTGTATGGAAACATGACTGTCACAGGAAATGTTCAACATGTTTCACAGAAATGCAGCCGAGCAAGAGGTGAGGGTGTTTTAGAGGGGCGCCCTCCCAGTGCTGCGGGCTGGTGTTGATGTTGGCTTCACGGTTGTCTCGGGGGTGCCCAGAGTTTACCACTCTCTGGTTGCGAGGCCAGTAAAAAAACACTCAGAGCATGCTCAGATCCTCACAGAGCCATGTCTGGACATGTAGGCTAACTCACGGAGAGCAATGAGGACTAAGTGATGTAACTTTACGAATGTAAGGAAAACGTCAAACAAACCCAAGAGGCAAAGTTAAAGACAAATAATTAGAATAGCTCGGAATTTATATCATCACTTAGGGAGTGCAGACTGGTGGGTTTCCATATTTGTCTCAGTCATCGCTCCCACTTTTTTTGCCTCAGGCTGTAGCAGCTGTAAAGCATTCATCTTTGTCTGCTCTGTCACTTACACTGTCTCTCAGCATTCATCATAAGGAACTCATTTTTCATAAATCTGCCAGTAAGGTCGCAGATTTTCAGCTAATTTCAAACACAACCCATATAAAAGAGACGGAACATTAATCCTACATATATCTTTTCGTTCCCATACTGGTTAGGTATATTCAAACAACATGTAAAAAGGATTATGACAAAACTTGATATTCTTGCAAATACCAGATCAAGATATCGTGAAAGCCAGCCGTGCTAGGCTGCGAATGAAAAGCACTTGTGTGGTTTAACTTTATCCAGACTTGTGAATGCCAGTGGAGGTCCTTTTTAAGAAGTGGTGGGCTCTGTTTTATGTCAGCATTGTGCATCTGCTCTCCACTGCCCCCCTTTGTTGGGCTTGAAGTAGTGATAGTGATTATGTCAGAGACCCTACTTTCTAGCTCCCCTCATAAAAGCACTGCGTTTTTCTGATGATGCACACCAACTCAGACCATTTTATATTAATGTTAGGTTATTTTCTCTTGAATCTTTAATCCCCAAAACAGTGGAAAGTATGTCATTTTGTCCGATGTCTATAGAGCCAGTAGCTCTCAGCTTGGTTCGGTGCTTTGTAGCTTTGCTGTCATGTTCATATCTGAGGAAAACTAACCATATAAGTTGTCATCTGCAGCTAATGCAAATGTCAGGCTGCTTATTATAGATCACCTTTGCTTCCAGTAGAAACTACCATGTGGGTGATGCAATATAAAAGCCCATAAAAGCAACAAAGAGTCTTCAACCTTGCGCTAAGCCTATCCGTAGTTAACTGGCTTCCCACTGAAATCATCTCAAAGTTCTGATATTTGTGTTAAAAAAAAATCTTTCTGGAATTTTACCAAAAGCAAAACTCCAGTTTTATTGGAGCTGTACTGAGTTGAACTTCTTAATTGGATGTGGTCAACACAATTTCATTACAGATAAGAGAAGCTTTTTAAAAACTCTAGAATATTAAACTGGGATTTCATAAATTGCAGGTGAATATACACCTTGAGACTTCACAAGGTAAGACGCAAACAGAAACAGTGTCAAAGAAACAAACAGTAGCGGCTTCCTCTCGCTCCAAGAACACGCTGAAAAGGAAAGGTGAGAGGTGGGTACTCGGGGAGGAGTAATTATGCCCATCACTCACCGTCACTGTATGGGCGTGAGAAAAAAAGCATGCATATCATCTTTTCATACAAGCCTTCGATGTGGGTGGTGTGGTAAAATGGTTTTAAGCTGATGCTGGATGATTTATCAAGTAGCAGAGAACAGGACTGGGCCTGTGGAATGAAGGAAATGTCATCCGATGCCATACGGGTTGTATGAGCCAAGCATCCGCAAGCCCATATTCTCACCTGTGTCCAAACACGCTGACTGATGACCTCCAGAGAAACTGAACACTGCCTCATATTGATATAACCATCTGCCCTAGACACACACATATATACATATATGTACACATACATAAATAAATCTGTTTTTACAACATATTTAAAGGTATACTAAACCATTAAAATAAAATAAAAACTCAAGTGATCATCTCATTACCTTGGGTCATGGCCCATGTGGATATTACTTTGATATGTTTCATTAACACCCCCGTATACTGCTCTGAACATGACAACACTGTCCCAAGATCCGATCTGATCGAGAATGTATCAGGGTAAGCCTTATTCAAAGAGGACCCAATCTGCAAACCACAGGTGCCTCTTCCAAGATAACGGTGCCAGGCACCACTGGAGGGTACGAGGCTGTGACGGGCACTGCTGTATTACCGAGGTCCTCTGAAACCAGAGTGTATCTGAACTGCTTATCATATCAAAGCATGCTGATTAAGGCACGCATTCATTTCAAGTGTTCACCTAAGCTGAGGAGCATGAATTAGTGGCTAAGCAACATATGTTGTAGCCAGGTGTTTGTGCTGAGTGGCTGTGGCTTTTATCACACAGCAGCATTTTAAACCAAAGGACAGGACGGTTTCTTGTCTTATTTCAGTCCGCAGGAGCTGAGCTGGTTAGTGTGAAATAAGTGTGTTTAGTAGTATAACCAGCAGTCAGTCACAGCCATGGCAAAAGCAAATGCAGTAAAACAACGACCTCGGAGGTGCCCATGGAGAAAGAGCCCTCAGTGTTTTTCACGCAGGCTGTTCTGTTGCTCATGTTTGCGCGGTGAGAAGGATCTTCTGAGGGAGCAGGAGAAAAAGATTAATGGGGCCCCTCTGCATGCACACTCGGATCAGCGGGGATCAGGTGAGAAGGAGACTATCCAGATTACAGTGGAGGATCTGGGAATAGTTAACACTAACTTCAGCCTGTTTGATGAGGACTCTCTGACCCCGAGGAACAGCACGTCTCGCTCAGCAAGCTCTGTGTATGCCTGCTCAAGAGCTCTGAAAAAGAAAAGACTGAAGCCTCTGTCTTCACTCTCTGTACAGCCCCAGGCTGAAGCAGCAGTCACTTCTAGCAATGGAGAAGATGATGAGCAAGAGGATGAAGTAGCTGTGTTGTCTGGAAGCAAGTTGGATCCTGAAAACCTTTTGACGCCACCTGTCATCAATCTGATTCCACCTACGCCCTCTGACTTTGCAGAGATTGATAAATTCTTTGCAATTAATTCAGAGGAAAGTGTGACACACACATCTGGCATTGATGGAAGCATTGCTGCTTGTGACCAGGACACTTACGAGGATAAAACAAAGAGTGTGGAGACTGAGCAGCCAAAAAAAGTATGTGTACTGGCTGAGAGCACGGCCAATAGTGAAGTCGAACCTGAGAGGGGCCTTAGGGATGAGCTTGGAGAACAAAGAGAGGATGTGCCAATTAAAAATAAAGAGAAAACTAAGGGTGAGCTCTTCCGAAGCACCTTCCAGGTGGCTCCTCTCCCTGAGCACCAGGAGAAAAGTGAGTCTAACAGTTTTATTTAAATGCACACAACAGCTAGTCCTTTTCTGCCAGGAGCTAGCTGGATGAGAAGATTAATATCAAAGGATTTTTGGGGGGATTTTCAGTGGTGAGGTAGTATAGCCCAGCCTGGCCAAAACACTGAGACCACCTAGCTTAGCTTTGAATAGTGTCCCTTCAAAAACTCCAATGCTGTCCCGTTTCCACGTTCCATACAAGTCCAAAGTCAAAATATCTTGTGTTTTTACACTGAACTTTGTCCAGGTAAGTCTTTCACAGCACTGCAGAGTAACCTCATGAAAAACATTTGATGCACCACAGGAGGAAAGCCACAGATGCAAATAATAAATGTCAGAGTTGCGTCAGCTGCCTCATGCTCTGCATCCGCTCCATCCTGCAACGTAACAAGCAGCGAGCTGACACGGCTAAATAGAGCACAGCTAAATATAAAGTTGGCAATGAGGCAAAAGAGAGCGAAAGAACAAAAGAGAAGTATGTGTTTCCTTTATCGTGTTTTATTTCAAGCAGATTTAAGTTGTTGTTTTTTCTTTCCTTCTCTATCACAGGGAGCTTCAACGCTGGAATAAATCTGTTACCATTTACTGAGCACAACTTGGGTGAGTTTTGATGACATGAACTTGCAAGTGGTTGTGTTTAAACCTTTTTTGTACGCTTTAGAAAAAAAAAACTCTAGGTGAAAGGTAAATGACACCAGATGATGATTCTCTTCGTCCAGCTATTAAAGCTCATGTGCTGCCTCGTGGTTTTGATCTTAGCTCCCTGTTCACATTAAAATTGCAGGCATTATTTGACACGGTTACAGTACCTCGAAAGCCTCCTTCGGGACTTGCAGAAGTTCCCCTTTGTTGGAATCTCTTTTTGGCCATTGTGTGTGTATTCCCCATGTGTAGGTGGTCAGGCCGTTCCCAGGTTTTGGGTTCCTGTGACTCAGCACGCTCTCCTCCCTCTCTCAAAGAGATGACTCTCTTTTCAAACCAGAGCTGGACAATAACACTGGAAACGATAAGCATCGCGTTGCCTATCCATTGCATAAATGTGCTGAAAAGTTCTGAATCTAAAGTTTTGCTTTGTCACTGACCCTGTGTGTGTGTGTGTGAGTGTGTGCGCGTGCGTGTGTGCGTCTGTGTGTGTGTGTTTAAACAGTTGCCAAACTCTGTCACGCACAAACTTGGAGTGCTTAGTGTGCCTGCAGTCTGACTCAAAATCCCTGAAATGTCTCTGTCAATGCATTTCGGGCAGTTTGTTCAAAGTTTGTTCATTCTGCGCTCCAGACTGGTTGAGTGTGTTACAATTGTAATCGCGTTAATCGTGATGACCACGTTAACACGTTTAGCCACGTTTAGGCGCATTAACGTTGACAGCACTAGTTTGACGTGTCCTGACGGAGCCGACTCAGACTAGGAATGACGTTCATCGTTCCATTATTGGAGTCTTCACCCTTTTAAGGCAACATCAGGCTGGGTCCCTCAACCTTCCCCAAATTCCCTGTCTTTTGTTTTGGTTGGCATTGTTTTTGGCTGTGGGTGGAGGGAGGGGTACAGCTACCCTTCATTACCATTCTCAGACACATCTCCGTCTTGTGCCCATTCTGCCATTCATGGTGAAAAGAAGTCATGGAGTCAGACTGGAAGCGATTTTCTCAGCACTTCAAAGACAAACTGTCATGTCTGAGGTCGGCTAGAGGAAGGTGCTCCTACATGTCTTCACATTAAGCCAAGATTCATCACTTTCCTCAGGTGGCTGTTCAAGTCAAGGCGGTTGTGTTTTGCACCGGGTGTTCTGAATCTGCTTTGCAGCAGACTAGACTTTTGATCCTTCCCAGAGTGACTCAGAGCAGCCAGGTGATGAAGAGAGTGCCAGCTCGCTGCCCCCCTCATGTACTCCACTGTCTCTCCAGGACCCAGACAAGATTCCACTGCTGACACGCATAAACCAATTATGCTGTCTTATCTGATTCTGACTCCATCTGAACCCCAATCCATGTCAAACCAGCCTTTCGGAGACAGGCCCCTGAAATGAAAAACACGCGTTAAAGATTTTTGTGTTGTTGCTCTTGTTGAGTAATCTATTTGAACGGACTACTGTTTTTGAGTTCTCAGAGGGGTCCTGACGCTTTAGTCTCAAAACATATAGTTAAGTCAGAGTAGTCACAATCACATCACTGCCTCGTGTTGCCTGAAAAAGCCAGGCTTTGATGTCATATTCTCAGCCTCATTCATCTTGCTTGTTATGATAGCAGATAATAAACATATCTGCTCGCTGACCAAGTGACATTTGGAAAATAGAGGAATATGCGCTTTCTGTGGGAAAGAACGTGGGCTGTCAGAGAAACATGTCATCAACCAGACAGACTTTACTGTGTTGCCCAGCAACTCCATCTAGCTGCGTCCAGTATCAGCACTGCAAATAAACCTGGTGACCTGGACGCCAGAAAAAGGACACGCTAGCTTAAAAGGAAGAGAAAGGACTTGATTGAATTGCTTCTTCTTCTTCCTTTTTTTAAACACAGCTCCAATAATGAATTATGCATTTATTGACTGACTTTGTCTTTGCAGATGACCTGACCAACAGAGACTTAAGTTTCTCCGAAATTCTCAAGCGTGAACTTTGCCCGCTTCCTCACACCACCATGATGGCTGCATTTGCTCACCAAAGGGTAAGGCTATCAACCAAAGTTTGTTTTAATGATTGCTTCATACTCTCTAGTCTATAGTCTCCATCTTTGCTTAACAAGACCCACACATTTATGTATTTAATGGTAATATACCGAGCGTCTCCTTTAACATATCTGACCTGTGCTCAGAGATGCTGAAGAAGTCAAAACTACAGACTAACTGTAAAGTGAATCTGCTTTTCATGTTTAATGTTAAACGTGTATTACTTGACAGAGGCTGATAACTCGTTCCTGCAGTCTCGAGGACAGGCTGACTAGGAGTGCCACTTTTCACGGTTTAACTCAGACCACAGATCGACACCATGAAGAGGAGGGGGAGCCAAGACAGCGACGAATAACTGTCTGTGATTCTGGTAATATAATATGGCCAGGCAAGCTTTGTTACTACATAATACTACTATTCCAACTAATTTGAAACACAACCTTACAAGAAGCTCATCTGCTTTTCTTTGTGCATTTTGCGCAGCATCCTATATGCCTCATTCTAAGGATCAGAATGGGAACTTTTCTGAGAAGGTACTGTAAATCATCAAAGCCGAGCCTTCAGGGTGGCATCAGCGCACAGCCCAGAGCTGCTGCAATTATAGAATATACTCTGTTTATATTTCCCAGCTCCCTTGATCTGTCAAAGCAATGACTCAACAAATAGTCTCAGGATTTTAGTCTTTGTGTCCAGGATTTGCCAAGCAAGATTGCTTGTATCCTTAGCAATATACGTGTTAGCTGAAACACAAGGAAGATTGGTGATACAAGGCCAATCGCTCACGTCCTGCGCTTGCTATCTCCAGGCATTAACAGTCATTTAAGCAATTGTGCAACATTAAGCAGCCACATGTCACGCTGGAGCGCCATAAAAGTGCTGATTCTATGGATTATTTGCACGGTTTATATGTTGTTTTTGCTGTGTCATACAACATGATGGTGAAATCCCACAGACAAGGCAGACTTTGTATATCTAATCATAGTTACTCTGTAAAGCTTCCACTGAAGGGGGCATTGTAGGGTGTTTTTTTTTCCAGGAATGTCATAAACAAACAAAAA
This sequence comes from Benitochromis conjunctus, assembly GCA_015052645.1. NCBI lineage: Eukaryota > Metazoa > Chordata > Actinopteri > Cichliformes > Cichlidae > Benitochromis > Benitochromis conjunctus. Next base: position 70,754 of record VOQK01000030.1, on the reverse strand, counting down.
AAGAAGGGGAAAAAAAATCTGACTAAGGGAACAATTACACAAAAACCTGTGTTTAAGGTCCCCACTTAACTAAACATTTCATTGTCTTTGACAAAAAAAACACACAAATGTGTTTTTTTGGTGTAAAATGTCCAAACACTTACATCCAACGTAGTCATACTAATTTCCATTAAAGCTGTGATTCAGATGAATACACGTCTGGAATTTCACTGTTATGTCTTGATGTTTTACCACCTACTGACTTGTTGTTGTTGTTTTTTTGCATCCAGATGTTTGAGTCACAATCATCTTTGTGCGTCATTTCCTGCTCTCAGAATTTTCCAACCGCTACTACTGTTTGGACTGAAAAAAGACCCCCAAAAATACTATACAGGACAACTACTCAAACAGGATTGGAAATTGGATCACAGAGTAATCAGATCTTTTTATGAAGTTAAAATAAAGTGATCTGATCTGTGCAAATAAAAAACAACAACAACAACAAACAGATTAGATTGGTACAACTGCAATTTAGCAGAAGTGATAACTGCACGAACAAGATTACAAAGAATGTAAAAATATTGCAGAGTGTTAAGTTTTGGCCTGAGCTGTGCCTGATGCATCATGGCTCCTCGTGGCAAAGAACTGACTGAAGTGAAAACGAATGAGTAAAAACACAGCTGCAGCAGCAGTTAGATCAGAGGAGTCATCCTACCAATAACAGATGATGACGCAGCCATCCTTGCAAAATTATTTCACACAGTAATGGCTGTTTATGTGAACCTGCAGCATAGCAAGAAGCCTAATTTGTGTGGGCAGCGCATGCTTTAGTCAGATAAAATCTAAATAAACCTGAAGAAAAGTTACGCTTTCAGTACACACCCAACTACACACCCCAACAGTCAACATTTTTTTGGAAAAACAATTCTTCCAAAGAAGAAGGTAAAATAATAAAACGCCTACAGCAAGGAGCTACTAAAAAGAAGTGTTTAAAAAATATTACAACATTTATGCAGCTTGCAGGAAAACAAATTGTGCAAGACGTACAGTATACCAGGGAGATTTAATATGAAATAATACTATATACATATATATATATATATATATATATACACACACAACTAATGTAGGATTATTTCATTTTGGATAATTCACTATTCTAGTTTAAATACACTGAGATGTACACATTTTTTTAGTTTACCGCTGTATGCCAAAACGCATAAATAATTCACTCAAAAAATATGAATGCCCAAAATGCTGACTTTAAGTAATTTGATTACATGTAAATTTTCCATGTAATTTGTTGCATAAGTAAAATGTAAAACGTTAAATGTAATGGAATCAAGCGTGTTTTCCTTAATGATTAACTATTTGAATAAATAAACCTTTGCTTTCTCTATATTTCAGTTGCATTTCACTTAAAATTACTGCTTCATGTTTATGAGGGCAGAGAGTAGTTTTTTTTTGAGTGTATATACTTAGTGGAGCGTGTTTTCACACGACATTTGCTCCACGTCTGGTACAAGTTAGCAGGTGTCTAGCCTCTCCCTCTCCCCAGGATGCAGAGAGGCAAGTGGCCAAATCTTTCAGGGAGCTGAACACTGAAGAGGTATGCCGGTGGTTTACCACTATTGGACTACAAAAGTGTATCCCTTTCATCAAAGGTAAAACACCTTCTACTGACAATGCAGATTGGTTTATTTTTAGTCTAGATCGAATAAACTGTGATTAATGAATGCTCGTAAGTTGAGATGAAAAGGTAGATGTCGATAAAATCCAACGACCTACTATCCTTAGTATCTGCACTCTAAAATATGATGCATTGTTTTGATTGCATTTTGATTATTATATGTCTTAACAATACTTGTGATTTGATTTTCAGGTCTTGATTGTTGCCGTTTACAGTTTCTTGATAGTTGTTAAAATCAGCTGATATATGAATAAATGCTTCTTGCAGAGGCAAATCTGTGTGGCGCAGACATGGCGTCTGTAGATATGAATACTCTGGACACCCTCCACATTAGCACACTGGAGGACAGGGAGAAGTTACTGTCGGCCATTTATAATGAGCTTCACCCTCCCAGCACTGTGACTCAGAGAATCGACTCGTTGCTTGGTATAGTTACTATGTCAAATAATAATTAATGCAATGAACAATATAAAAAAAACCCAACACAAAGACATTTATTAATGTTTTCCTTTTTAAACAGAATCCTTGGGGCCTGGTGATGTGGAGACGTTCACTGCAACACTGGTGTCATTGACTAAGTCCAAGTCTTCTCCTCATGTGAGCTGTTTGAGTACGAATCGTCGTTCCTTCAAGCTAAGGTGAAGCCACTCATGTACTGTGAATTCCAGAAATGTAAAAAAAGCAGCAAAACAAACACAAAAACAATCCGTCATTTTAACCTTTTAATCTAATTCCGCTATAGAAACAACAGCCAAAACTACGCAGTGCAGAGGAGCGCTCAACTAATAGAGATTACTATCAACGGTGAGTACCGAAGCTCAGTTTGCTAAGACCTTCACTGTCTGCACTATTTGCAATGAATGGATGTGAATGTTAAATATTCAGTGATGTTTCTATAGGTAACAGACACTGCAGATGAAACGGGAGTCATCTCTACCTGTGATTTACTTTTGTGTTTCAGCGTCAGAGCGAATAGTTCATCTCAGAACCCCGAAGGAAACAACAGTGGGAAAAATTATGGACTCGTGCATTAAAATGCTGGGAATGACAGAAGACAAAAGTCTCTTCACACTAAAAGAAAAACAAGGTTCACCGAGCGTTATTCACTCTCCACTCTGGAGTTATTGCAAAAACACTAAGCCATACTGTTTATGCAGTATATGTGTTAAATATATGATTTGATTTGAAGGTTCACCAGAGGAGGTCTCACCAGATCAACAGATTGGGACTCTACTTCCATCATCATCATCATCGTCGTCGTCCACAGCAGCAGTGAACAGTCAGCTGGAACTTCACTTGGTTAAAAGGGTAGATTAAAAACAATCATAGTAAACCAACATAAAACCCAAAAGCACCAAAGCTTTCTGTATGATTTTTGTTTTTTTAAATTGTAGGACAAACCGACTGCTTCTGCATCCCAAGACGGTCCAGAGGAGAACAGCCCCGATGAAAATCATAACATTAACAATGACATCCGAGGCAAACAGCTGGCTAAAGAAGAGAGGATCAGGGAACTAAACCAACAAGTGGACTCGCTACAAAATGTCATCCGTCAGGTCCATATCTGTGTTTATCAATTTGCAACGCTAAAACGATTGTACTCAATTAATATCAAACATCACGATCTGGTTGATCTTTACGTCTCCAAAAGGTCCAAGAGCTCCATCGTGGCCTGGTAGCTTTTTGCTCAGAGTTAAAAAGCAATGAAGGAGACGCGAATGTTGACGCACTCGACTCTGCTGAGCTGAAGCAGAGATTGGAGCTGGTTAACAGCCGACTGCATGACAAGAGGCAGAACTTGCAGACCCTCAGAGACAACATTACCGACTTCACGGCTAACAAGAAGAAGTAGGTGGACCATCACCTTTAATTAGCAACTTATTTAACAATACAAATATGTTTTAAAAAAAAACTTTTTTCACCTTCCAGAGACAAAGTACAATTCAGAAATACAAGCACCTGTTGTAGTAGTTATTTATCTGTTGAGACTGTATTAAAAAATATATACCCGAATCACGTTTGTTTCTGCGTATGTGAGCTTGAACGTCCATGAAATGTGGTTCCTTTGCCTTTCAGGCAGTTGGAGGTTCATCTCTTGGAAAAGATGAAACTGAATTGCCAAGTATTTAAGGAGGAAATCTGCATCGTACATCTCAATCGACAGGCGGCTCAGCTCCACAGCGCTTTGCAAGAAAGCTGCATTAAGGTACTGCTGATAAAATGAACCTTTCATCGATTTATTTTTAGTGCTGCTGTAGAGTTTAACTGGCACAGCGAAGGCCTGCAGGACTTTAATCAACAGCATGTGAACTGCAGCTACACCAATATGTGGGAAAGCTCTATGGTCTGAGTCAGAGAATGTTTTGACTGCTAAAAATAAACAATGAGAAGCTGATGTTTGCACCAAAACAACTCTAAATATTGAGAAAGGCATGCCTGGTATGGGATAATAAAATGCTACTGGAGAAAAAAACGGTCAAATTTGGAGCTTTTGGAATTTAATGCCATTGCGCATGCTGTCCCTAACCATATCAGAGCAACTCGTGTTCCTGACCTTTGCCCTAAAAATCAAAGCCAGACCTACAGGATATATTAATCTGCAGAACAAGTGACGTTCACACATTCGTGTCGCTCTACGATCCGACTGGTGACTGAATTAGACAACACTAGGAGGGGTGGTCTTGGCCTCTTGAAGTGGAAGGCCAATATCTGAGACTCTTAACTTTGGTCCTCTGAGTGACACACAGTGTCTGCTCTGTTTCATTAAGCTGTGCACTTATCCCCGTTGTGAGAATGAGTACACAATGCAGAGTGAAATCCATTGTATGAACATGCACTTTTTTTTTTTTCCTGAGAAATGATGTTTAGCGCTGACATTCGAGAGCCTGTGACCATACCAACAATGGAATGTGTGTGACAAAGAGAGAGCAGTGGAGAAAACAGGCCAGCGTGTGTAAAACTATCTCCATCTATCCCCTCAGGTGCCCACGTTTTTTTTTTTAATGTGGCCCTTTTATCCTGCTGGAGAAGCCCTAACGAGGTGCCATGAAAGGACACGCGCGGCTTCGGCTTTGAAAGGTGCCCCGTGTCACGTTGCCACCCCAAGGCAATGCTTTTTTAGGTGCTGAGTTTGTGGGAAAAGCAGCAGTGCTAATGTTTATCATATGACCTAATCAGAGTTAACACGCAGGTCAGAGCTGAGGAGCAGCCTGGGAACTGATAGAGCTGCTGTTCAAATAAGGAACATACCGCCTTGCGTTTGGTCTTGTAGACTGCCCCACATTACAGACAATAAGGAAATATTTCATCATCGCCAGTCTAATCTCCCGGATCTATTGCAACTGGAGAGCATCAATAAAGCAGCCGAAGGGGAAGGCAAAAGAGAAACAGAGGCGCGGAGTGAAGGGAGGAGGGGAACGACAACAAATGGAGGAAATGACTTTAAATAAGCAGTTTAGCTTGGACGACTCAAAAACTTCAGACAGATTATTAAAGTGGGGAAGTTGGGAGAATTATGTTTCACCCAGGGTTGAGCCGCATACGCGCTTTGAGCGCGGGTCACGTTTTGAGAAGTATATCCCACCTTGTTTTTTTGTTTTTTTTTCAATGACATGCACGAGTTTAAGAAACGGATAGTGTTTCCACTTTTTAATGTAGACAAAGTCATCGTACAAGCTGCGGTTTATCAGTGTGGTCACACTGTCTCCCAATTCTCTATCCCTCATTTTCTTTCCCATAAGACCTCTGCTCTGTGAACAGCCAGGGCATCTGCTTTCACAGTGACAGAACTGAATGTAGATCTACTAACACCCATCATTTCAAATGAAATATAATCCCCTCCACTTAGCATCTATGTTATTTAGCCTGTCAGAGAATCTTTTCTCACTCTGTTTGAAACAAAACCCTTTCACGGATGATGTTTTAAATGGTTGGATTGGCATTATTTCTTGTCACTGAGCAGACGTGTGAGTGAGTCCCACCTTAATGACTTTTGTGATCTTTCTGTTTGCGTTTTAATTGCCTGCTTTTGGTGTGCTCATGTGTCTGGTGTGTGTGGGGAGGAGATGCGCTCCACGTCTGGCTCAGGTAGGCTGGGATTTGATCAGCTTTTGCGGGTAAACAAGAAGAATATG
>VOQK01000028.1:21820-34559 GCA_015052645.1 Benitochromis conjunctus | reverse complement strand
GTAATTTTTGGGACTTTTTCTATCTTCAGCTTGCAAAACATTGACCCAAAAGTCTGTTTGCGTACAAAGGACAAAACGTATAAAAAGGGTAAGTTTAAAAACACACGGATATGTATGTGGACACAGTTGGAGTGAAGGTTATACATCCTGTCAGCTTGGTCTGAGAGACACATGCAGCTGGGCAGGCAGCAGGTCAGGAGCTGATTAGCTGATAAGGAGCAGGTGTGAAGGCTAAACCTGTGAAGGAGAGGGTGTCTACTGGGCAGGTGTAACGTGACTGCAACTGGCAAATAAAAGACTTTCCCTCTTAACTATAGAGTGTCAATCCACATGTAGACACAGCTGTGAAGGCCACTCCACACTAAAGAGTTGGGTAGGAATCAAAACGTATATCAATATCCATGCTTGCCACTAGGCAAGAAACATCCGTCACCATGGATACTGATAGACTCTTTACCCTCTTGATATGGCACGTTCTCATGCGTCATCTCCTTGTAAATACAGAGAGCAGCATGATTTTAAAAGTAAGTGGGTTGCAAGTTTCATGCACAGTTAAATTAATATTTGTGAAGCATGCATATCATTCATTTTGTGAAACAAGGGCTTGCATTTGTGTTACCAGATTATGATATGTAGGTCAGTACCCCCACAGACTCCCTGTTACTGGGTTTTGAGTTCACTTACACTCCACACCATCTGGTTTGGATTGATCTAGAAAACATGGAAAACATGGAAATGGAATGGAAAGGAGACTGACTTGGCAGTTGCATTTTCTATTCTTTTAAGGTTATTTACAGTGAGTTTTTGTCCCGTTTATTATATGATATGTCTGCATTTCTTCTCCTCCAGCACCCTTGACATCACTTGATTAAAACCAAATCAATGAATGAGCAAACACAGATTCTGTCATCTGAAAAGAGAGAGTTGTCCCTGGTTAATGATTTCAAGCAAAGGAGACTGTTATTCTCTAAAGACCTGAATCCTGAGCTTTGGATTATGTGGTTGTGATAGTTGAGCCTGTTTTGTGAATGTTTTCTCCAGATTCTAATTATTTATATACATTTAATTTTTAAATGATCCCACAAGTGGGGTAATAAATGTGTTGTTTATCAAAAAGGAACAAGCCAAACATGAAATTATACCGAGTAAATTTATTATCAAAGGCCCATTTTCTGCTGTATTTCTGTAAAAAATGAGACTGAAGGCAGATCTTGTGTTTGCTGTTCACAGATATGGAGACCATCTGGCCTTTAGACTGGTGACGTGCTGCGGTGCTACTCTACTACACGTGACAATATTCATTTGTTATACTACCTCTCCAGTTTTCATGAAGCTGTATTATAGCTGTACCTTGGAGTTCATATAGTGAGTAACTATGCAGAGAGTTTATTATGGCTGATTACTGCACTGTGGTAAATCAACCCTGCGTCAGGCCATGGGTTTTAACTCCTGTCGTGAGTTACTGATTCTCTGGTGTGTTGATGAATTAGATGCATTTTAATTTGGCCCAGCATGCCAGAACTGTTCTCAAAGGTGGCAGTCATCTGAGCTTTCCTTTATATATGCAAAGAACGACAGTTAGAAGCCTTCTCTTATTATCTCAAATGCTAAAGGTTTCGAATTCATATATCATAATGGAAATTTGGTTTCTGTAGTCATAACTTTCTGGTGATATATGCCTCTGCCCATGTTATGCTTTTATTGTCTGTGGGCAAATGTTTCAAATTGTGGGTGTTATATGTTAGGGTTTCACATCCAATACCTATATAAAAGATTGCTATGTAAATATAGTGTCCAAATAAATAAATAATAACAGATCTTGTTTCAGATTAAGCACACAGAAAAGAATCACTGCTGTGAATTAATTATCTACTTTGAATTGTAAAAAACAAATTCCTGCAGAACTACAAGCTCTACTCCAAAAAAATAAATATCAGCAGAATACAATGATTTACAAATCTCATAAACACATCAATTTTTCAGGACAAAACATAGAAAATACATTGAATTTTGAAACTGAAAAATTGTACTAGTTAAAAAAAAACATAGTGTCTCTTTTTGAGTTTGATGGCAGCAACATGCCTCCAAAAAGTTTGGATGGTGTCAACAAAGAGCTGTAAAAGTAAGCAATATAAAAAGGAAACAGCTTTCCTTTTTATATTATACAACAAGCTAGGGCAGAAAAACCTTCAAATTGTGGAACATATTCAGAAACATCTTCCTCAACATAAACTTGTGAAGACTTTGAATGTCTCATCATGTACAGTACATAATATCACCATAAGAGTCTAAGACTCTAGAGCAGGGGTCTCCAATTCCAGCCCTCGAGGGCCGGTGTCCTGCAGGTTTTAGATAACACCCTGGGTCAGCACACCTGAATCAAAGGATTAGTTCATTAGCAGGCCTCTGGAGAACTTCACATGTTGAGGAGGTCGTTTTAAATCATTTAAATCAGCTGTGGCGGATCAAGGACACATCTAAAACCTGCAGGACACCGGCCCTCGAGGCCTGGAGTTGGAGACCCCTGCTCTAGAGAAATCACTGTGTGCAATAGACAAGGCCAAAAACCATACTAGATGCCCGTGAGCTTCAGGCTCTCAGACAGCACTGGTCAGTAGAAACAGGCATGAGTCTGTCACGGAAATCACTGCATGGGCTCAGGAAGACTTACAGAAATCATTGCCTGTGAACATAGTTCACCGTGCCATCCACAAGTGTGGACTAAAGCCCTGTAATGCAAAGGAGAACCGATATATGTGAACACGATCCAGAAACACTGCAATCTTCGCTGTCCCAAATGGACTAAAGTGGAAAACAGCTTGTTATCAGAGCCAGGATTATTGAGCAGCTGCAATCCAGTATCATGCAAGAATGGGACAACGTTGCTCTCCCAAAACCCAGCAACTGGTTTCTTCAGTTCCCACACATTTACAGACTGTTTTTAATGCTACACAGTAATAAAAATGACTCTGTCCCAACTTTTTTGCGATGCATTTCTGCCATCAAATTCAAAATGAGCCACTATTTTTCTTAAAGTGGTGTATTTCATGTTGTCTATGTTCTATTGTGAATAAAATATGGGTTTATGAGATTTGCAAATCATTGCATTCCATTTTTATTTTAAACAGCATCACATTTTCTTTTTTTAGAATTGGGTTTGCACCAGTCTGAGTTAAAACAGTGTGTCTACAGACATGAACAGACTGGTGCATCTGATTGATAAAAGCATGGGCCCAACAAGAGCGATGTCAGTTCTCAGTCAGCTAAACTGGAAAATAACTGGGAAGGTTATAAAATGAAAACATAAAAATGAACTTTAAAGTGTAATTTTCTGTCCTGGCACTCAAAGTGTCAGGACGTCTTGAAAAAAGAAAATCCAACACAAAACAAATGAAAAACATACGAGTAGAAACAGGAGTTGGTGTTTGTGAAAGAACGGTAAGAAATGGGCTGAATGATGGGGGATGTATCAGCGGAAAAGCCAAATGACAAGTAGTACTAATGCCAAAGAAAACAAGGTTGCAGTGGGCTGAAGAGAGACAAACATGGACTGTGGATGACTGGGTGAATGTGATGTTCAGTCACGAAGCACAAATCTTCACTGGCAGAGGAGATGGCGCTGCAACTTTTGTACGGTGTTTTTCCACTAAAACATATAGCGGTGTCTGTCTGAAAAAAACATGAAAATTTCCCCCATCATTTTTGATACTGTGTCACATTAAAGATGTAAAGAGATGATAGTCATTACCTGAACAGTAAATGCACAGGTATACATTTAAATTCTGGACACTTTCCTCAGACTTTCCTGTCCATCAGAGAAAGTAGGTTTGATGATGGTGATGAAGTAATCTTTCAGGATGATAGTGCATCTTTCCACACAGCAAAAAGGGTAAAAGCTTTTTTTCAAGAGAGGCACATATGCTGAATGACAACTTATGGTGGAAATTGAAAAGAAAATGGTCCATGATAAAACTCAAATCTGCAAATCACTATCTGAGATGTTTGGAACCAGCTTGATGGAGAATGTTGTTTTCTCCTGAAGTCCATGAAACAATTCAGGACATGATAAAAGTGTGAGGAGGTGCAACAAAGTGTTAATTGGTCTATTTTTCCTGGTGATCCCCCAAAGGGGATATATGTCCTTTCCTTGATCCTTACTGTGCATGAAGCTCATATTTTTATTCCTTTCATATATATATAATGATGCAACAAATTGATCATGAGTGTACTGTAAAGTCTAGTCCTGCCAGCATTGCTGCACTTTAGCATGACGCTCAGAAACATATCAACCCAGCTAAAGACTGTTTGAGTAGACAAACATTATGGAACAGCAGCTATCCAAGGACTATGAAAGCCAAATGTACAGATATCTTGACAGAAGGACTGTGTATTTATCACACTGATGATAGGAAAAGTAATCTAAAATACCTAATTCCACGATTATATATTTAATAACTAACAAAATTATTTCTTTATTTTAATTTTGTAGACCCTGTACCATCCTTCAGGGGGTGCTGCAGCATGCTCAGCTGCAGCACTTTTTCTGAGGCCCTGTGTATCTGTGTGTCATTCCTAAGCATTATCATTTACTGCATAAATATTTTAAACACAGGAAGAAGTCAAAGTCCACCGGCCACTATGTTTCCACAGCTTAACCTGACAAGAATAATGCACACTCCTTGTGTCAGGATAACAATACCACTTTGTGTGCAGTAGCAATTTGATATAATTAGAATTGGTAGTATTTCAAGCACCGATGGTACCTTAACTCCAGACTTTTATGAGCAGTTCATGTACTCTCAGTTCTGTTTACAGCATCAGCCCTTGATGAACTTGGGGGCGGACTGTGGCTAGAAACCCTGTGGGTGCAGTCCTGTCAGCAGCGGATCTCACCGTCAGCCACACATCTCACTGGGGGATATTGCAGAAGGTTCTGAGTTTCTCCCACAAATACAGATCATTCTTCTTCTGACAAATGTATAAAAAGCCCTGAAACCATGAGAACTGTTTGCCATAACATTATCAATGTCTTTTTAAACACGGCCTTCTTTATGAGGAACTAAGTGAGCAATCAGCTTCCTGTGCGCTCACCGATCCTGCAGCACCCACGCCCTCTGCCTTTTAACCATGCTTAAGTAAACATAAACAGCACTGTATAGTTTTATGGTCTTAATCAATCAACAAAGACTATTTTGGACTCTGGGGATTGCAGCTCTGCTTTTTCCCAAGTACAGTCACCGACATGTCCCTAAAACTTTACACACACCCGGCCGCTATAGGTTGAACCCGAATCCCTCAACAAAACATCCATATTGCATTCACATTTGATGTTTTTTATTTTGTTTTTTTATTCTCGTGACTTATTACCTTTTTTTTCACCCTCTGGATTCTATTCATAACTGCTAATCAGTCTATGAAAACATACCATAAAACATAAAACGCTGCCAGAGTGAAATGCTTTGTCTTGTGGCAAGAGACAATAACAAAAAATAAAATATTATATGACAGGTAAAGTAATCAGAGATACCAAAGATGTTTGAGTTTTAATCTGCTATTGACAGATCTTAGAACAACAAATAAAGTGTCAGACTTTTAGCTTGTCATATTTGAGCGCTCAGACTTCAGATACTACAAGTCCGAGTCTATAAATGTGACAGTGTACCGTACAAGTTACAAGCTCAAGAAACATTCGTCAGAGAGTCACTAACCTCCTTTGGGGAAAAAAGGCATCTGACCTTTTCCATCTATTTCTAGGAAGTGCGGTAGTGACGGATGCATCCATGCAAGCTTCTGACAGTGTTTGTGTTGGCAGCTAGTTAGTCAGCTGCATCTGTTTCCGCTCTGCTTTTTAGTCATCACTGATGTTTCTTGGTGGTGCACTCTTTACATGCAGATTCGTTAAAACAACCCACTCATTCTGAGAAGGGGATGGAAGTAAATGCATAAACTAATATGTTTTGTTTTTCAGTGCTGTTTGCCTTAGACTGTGTCTGCTACATAATTGCAGGCACTTTTTTAGGTGGTTGGTGGGGGGTAATTATTAGCCCCGAACTAAGTCCTTGAAAAACATATTTTCCCCACTTTTTTTTATAGCTATATATATCTATATCTTTTTTGATTTATGCTCCAGGCATTTGATGGGAAGTCAATTTAGAGCGCTACAACCATGCTAGCAGATATTTTAAACAACAACAGATTCATTATGTATAACTTTCATGAGTGAGTATCTAAAAAAGAAAAACAAAATGACAATTTAAAAACAGATGTTTCCTCTTTTATAAGCGACACAGAACACTAGAAAGAGTACTTGCCTGATCTCCATTCAGAGCATCGTGGATTTCACCGTTCAGAAAATCTTTACACGTGTAGATATTTACATGTATAAATAAATACATCTTCAGGAATTGTGTGCATATATATATATTTTTATGTGATTGACTCCAACACGTACATGCAAGCTACATCCAATAATGCATTCTCAGCACCATTAAAGCCCTTATTGATTTTTTAAAATGTAATTTTGTTTAATTTTTTTTCTATGATGTTGATTGATGACTTCTCCATCTTCAGGTTATGACACCAGACTGGCCAATCTGTGCCATCATGAACCCTTGTCATTGCTCTTTAAAAATGAAATGGATCTTTGTCAATTTGGTGGTCGAATGCATTTCATAATAATGCATTTAAAATTCAGATAAGCTGAAAAGGTGGAAAATATATCACGCCTGATGTCCTGATCGGCACAATTTTTAGTTTTTTTTTTTGTGTGATATATTTGAATTATTGGGAACAATAAGGACTTATAAATGCTGATTATATAATTATAATTCTGTTGGTTAACACATAATATGCTTTCACTAAATATGATGATATCAAGATAAATCAAGAGTAAATATGATCACACTTAACGATTGCTACATTTAACGAAATGCATATATCAAGGACACTTAGACATTGCACACCAACACCAAATCCAACATTACATCTCATTATATCATAGTCTTGTGTAAGTTGGTTACTTTTAAGTATGCAAGAGTGACAAATAACTTGTGAGTGTGAGTATAAACTGTAATCTGAAACAGGAAAGTACATGTAAGGTTGGCTTTATCAACTGATATTGCGGATACTTTTAAATTTGTAATGCTGCTATAAATGTTGCGAACATTACACTTTGATGTTAGGATTTAAGTGTGTGCTCCATTCTTTATCACAAGATCATTGTCATTAGCCACTTGAGGGACTGTCTAGTGCTGAAAACTTGCAAGATCACTTTCCCATGTTTTTCAATAGTAAAATTACACTAAAAGCAGATGTGGACCTTTTTATTGGCTTGGCTTGCACACATACAGTACAACTTTGGTATTGTGACATGGGAAAAAGATCTTTCTTTGTATGAAACCACTGTTCTGTTTACTTCTTTTTATGAGATTCCCTCCTACTTGATTTTCCCATCTTAGCAACTTGCAGTTAAGTGGTAGACAAGGAGCTAAACCACTTAGCCAACTAGCCAGCACTGTCCTCAAGGATGGCTCACACAGGATGCATTACAACCAAAAGTGTGGGTGTAGTGAAAATCCACATTTTTATATCTATGTGATGGTGCGATAACAGACCAGAACCAAAATAAAAAATAGGTTATGTGATAGACATTAGTCATGCATTGATAGTACTCCACTACGTGAGATATTCTTTTATTAAAAAGACAAAGTATTTGGTCCATGCTACAAATTGTTTAGGCAATCAACTGATTCAAAACAGCCAACTGTTTTACTGCCATCCCACTTTAATTTCCCATTGTTTTAGTTTTTGAAAAAGTCATATATTGTACTTTCCATGCAATGAGGTCTTAAGGGGGGAAATCACAAAACACTTCACATATCACAGTCGCATCTTTCTGGATAAAACTTTAATGTCGGCAGCAAGGGAAGAAGACCAACACCGGTGCTCTTCTAAAATGATTTAACATAGCTGTACATTTAAGGTGAATCTTGAGGTTTTTATAAAACAAAACTGGAAAATGTTTTTCGTTGTCTTTTCTTAAACTTATGATTTGGTTTACAGTTTTTTTCTTTTGAAAACAATCCCCATGGAACCACTGAGCGGTAGTGAAACTTGAAACAGGCATTATGTGTCTTATCACTTTTACTTTCAAGACGAACAGTCTCTGTTTCTGGTGTGGGTCACACTTTTCAGAGTTTCACAACCGCATAATGAGTAATTGGTGAGTGTTTGAGGACAAGTTTGCATCATACATGTCTTCATGTTGCAACCGCAGCAATAAACTATAGACCAAAGAAATTAGAACGAGGTTATTGGCGCAGCAATTTATAGCTCTTTGCAACCAATGCCATCTCGCAACAGCAATGCCAATGCATAGGGTTGCCATAGAGTTTTTAGATTTTAGTGACTAGGACTTAGCAATTGATCTAATAGTGACTGCTAGCAACCTCCAGCAACTTCTTACAAATGGTAAGGGAATATAAGGGAATACTCAGTGACTCAGCTTTAAAGATTTGGACTACTTTGAGTTTTTCAGACCAAATTGAGCAGGTCAGAGACAATAAACTACTCATCTTCTTCCTCCATCTCTCTTTTTACTTTTTTACGCTACCACCATGTGTCAAAAGTGCATGGGAAACAATGGGGCCCAGCTTACACATAATGATAAATCCGTCTAAAGGTCTGACAAAGTTCCAACATTGTGATGCAAGTAGTAAGTGCAACTATATGTTAGGTTATGTTTATAAGGGATTATTTTCCAAAGGATGACGTTCAAATCCCAAACTGAACAACTGACTTTGTGACCTAACTAAAGATTTGTCTGGTTTCCATAGAGATTACTTTTTATATGTTTTGATATAGAGTTAATGTGTATATTGGTGTGTGTTTGTGCGTCCCTGTACTTGTACTTTTTTAAAAAGGAAACTTTAATTTACTAGGAAACCATCAAGTTTTAGAGTCCAAATTAGGTTAGCAATTTAGGAACGTGTGTGTGTGTGTGTGTGTTTGTGTGTGTGTGTGTGGGTGGGTGGGAAGATGGGGTTATTTCAAAAGGTAATTTTTTTTCACTTTAGCTGAATTCAAAATGTATTTTTGAAATGTAATTTCTATGACATTCACAATTTGGATTTTGAATTATAGTTTGCACACACACACTATAGTTTATTATAAATATTTAATTGAAATTTTTCATTAGTTTTCTTTTTTTTTTCATATCATTTAGCTGCTGTTTAAAAGCTCCCCACCTACCCACCCCTGCCCTAGCTCCTCAATTTAGTTGACCAGGAGCTCCTGGTACTGCTCAGACCGGAGGAAACGGCCAAAGGAGTCTTTCTCCATGAGGGCATAGATCCTCTTCTGGGCCAGGTCAAAGGTTGAAGGGGAAAGCTCCACCAAGTTCCTCAGGGTCACATCCTTGGTGAAGTGGTCAATATTGACCTGTTAGACAGAATTCAAGAGAAAAATCAAAATTCTCTCAGAAACAAGTAAAACTAGAATGAATAACATAAGTTCATATAAAATATGGGTGAAAATATGAGTAATATTTTATATGTTAGCACTAACAGGCAGGCATCTGTATCTGTGTCTACCTAGTCTAACCTCTCATGCAAATATGTTAACTTGTTCCAAAAAAAACAAGACGGTAACGGCAATAAACTGAAATTTTACACTTAAATGTGATGTCACATTGCTGCATTCCTCATTTACCTACAGTCCACGTTATTTCTAATTTTATTAAATAATTCTGAGCAACAAGGTAGATCTTCTGATATTAAAAAAAAGTATTCCTAAAATGGTTTTCTCCATGTTAGTTACCGAGTGTACCAATGGCGATAAAAGCAACAGATAAGTGATTCGTTTTTTTCTTTGTTGCAAAAGAGAAAAATGTTTCCCTTCTATATCTCTATCCAATGTCCCAAGTACTGGATTGATTTTCAGTTTTAAAAAGTTTGGTTACATAAGGCTGATGAATATTATGTTTTTGTTTCTAAATAATGGGATTTGAATTCTGCTTCTAGCCAATTTGACATATTTCAGAGCTCTCTGTGGAGTGATTGCTAATCCGAGGTGCTGTATGTTTTGGTTCTGTCATTCCCCCCTTCTTGTTTTTTAACTTTTCTTTTACCAGTTTGAGTTTTAACAGTTACTTTATCATTCTTAGCCTGGTTTGACCACTTTCGAGGACGTTTGACGAAAGTTTAAAATATGCAGAAAAGTTATACAGTTGTACCAGTGTTGCAAATATTTGTATATTAACGTTGTTCTGGGTCAAATTTAACATGTATCTAATCGGATGGATTTTAGATCCACCAGTATGGGTCAAATCGTGGAAAACAATGGTTTTAGACAGTCTTGAAACTGTGAACCTGTGGACTGTGGAAGGAAGTCAAAGTACCCACAGAAAATCCACACGGGCAGGGGCAAACGTTACAAACACATGAAGGACCCAGCCATGTTTAAAACCAGGAAGCTTCTTGCTGTTTTGTTTTGGCACTATTAACTCCACCATGCTGCCTTTATCATTATTAACTATAGAATAATGTTAATATAAAATGATATAATTTAATATAATGAATTAATATGAATCATTTATGTTGTAGTTACGGTACTTTGGCATTGTGAACCCAAAAACAAATTCACTCTCACTTTAGAATAAAGGATTAATGAGTCATTTAATAATGTCACATAGACTATTTTTACATTGCAAACAGGTCTGTGCTTTGGAATTCAATGTAGACAGTCATTATGGAAATCTTGTCCTGGGTCAGTTTGATCTGGAACGTACTGTGAAAACATTAAATATTTACAGTACGGAGAGTGTTATAGTATGAGGTTGAGCATCAGTTTCCATTTTTCCAAGATTAACTATCTATCATCCCTGTGAGGCTGATGAAAGAGTAGGGATAGGGAAGTCACATGAGTGCCTGACCTCTCTGGGTCCCTCAGACTGGATGAAGTCTTCGTAGATCTTCTTTGCCTTGGCAGCCATCTTCGCTGGGTTCTTGGTCTTCTTGAAATCCTCACAGGCCATCCAGAACTCGATGTTCTCATCACTGAACTCAGACTGCAGGAAGCCACGGAAGGCAGACAGACCATCTGATAGAGGGAGAGATGAAAGAACGTGAGAGAAGGTCAGTGAACCGATATGTTATACGACACAGACTCACAGGTTGTTATCAAAACTGCTCTTCTGGTATGAACTTCACTGAGGAAATATGTTGGCAATTGTAAGCTTCAGTTAAGTTACAGTGACAGTCTAAGTCAAACTACACATGATTTGAGTATATCCGTTACACTTTAAACATGGCTCAAGAATGTGGCTAATGTCACATTCCCGCAAAGGCCACAAAGTTAAAACTGGAAGGAACGCCATAAAATAGGCATTTTATTCTGAAATCGGTTCTAAGTTTGTCACTTAATTAAGAGACTTGCTAACAATACAGAGGAGTTAAGTTGAAATGTCAGAGCGGTACACAAAGATGCGTTTTGAAGATTCATAATAGAAAGAAAAGGGAAGAGGTCTGCAAATCACAGTATTATATCATCAACCATCTACTTATTAACAGCTTTTGTCCACAACAAGGGACTAATTAGAAAACAACGTACATACAGCACATTAGGAAGAAAGGGAATTACATGTGCTATGATGTCTCATTTCTTTTTATTTGATCACTGTACATAAAAAACAAACAAAAATAAATAAAAGGAACAGAAAACTAGAATATAATCCTAATAACTGTGAAATTGATAAGGAACACTGATAACAAAAACAAGGGAAAAAACTTGACATGGGTTGATCCGACAATATTAAAATACACCATTAATATAACTAGTGAGGAAACTGTTTACATCCAATGAATAGAAAAAGACTTCTGTTTCTATTCAGTTTGTTATGGATGGCAGCCAAAGTAGTCAGTTAGGCTTAAGAAAGGATAATAGTCTGGACTGTAGAGGAGAACCTCCTCCATTCCCAAGCAACAATGTTTTGTGCTAAAACATGAAGCCTCTCAGGTCGTCTCTAAGAGCACATCCTCTCTAAAGTGACAGGATCTACTTGCCACCTCTTTAATGCTCTTTTATTTTAAAAGTGCTGAAATCCCTGTGAAAACCCAGACACAGTTGGCTCTATTTCCTACTTTGACACAGATCACCCCCCTCCCCCCCAGGCAACAGTAATGGCAGCCTCTCCTCTAGCAGAACAATAGTCTTTGCCACACAGTAGAAACTGTTTCTGAACAACTCAGTGAACACAAGTAATAGCTCAAAAGGAGTGTTGATCCAGCCTCTAGATTCTCCAGAGACTAATCCCCGCACTGCGTATTAACTGAAATAAGTCCGATCCACAAAGGCCCCAGCCTTCAGCCCACAATGCCCAAAGGATCGAGTCCCAGAGCCATTCCCAAGTGCATACTGTAATGGGTCAGAGTTACTTTGGCAGCAGTGGGGGGACCTATACTATCTTTGCAAGACAGATTATTGGTTTATGTATGAAAGACTTTTTTGTTGTTGATTTTCACTAAACTTGGGGACTCAGATACAGGCCAGAGATCTAAATGTTTAAGCTAAAAACAATAGCATGTTTTTAGCCTGTTTTGGTCTTTATACCTAATTTCCCACTTGACTGCTTTTGCAGAGCTGGGCTAAGTTTATGAAGGCTTAAAAAGACTTGGTAATGCTTAATAGCCTGTTGCTGCTCCCGCATTAATACCATGTTGTGACTTTAAGTGACAGGTGTGTG